>WSFP011402671.1:0-26148 GCA_009831015.1 Picea engelmannii
GTTGTGACACAAGATACAAGTCACCTCCATCACAATATCTAATAATCCAGTCAACAATTTATGAAGCCACATTGCTTTGTGACTTGTTGCACATGCTGCCACATACTCTACCTCAGTTGTACTAAGTGTTGCACATGACCGCTTCTTACTGTTCCATGAAATCATACCAGATCCCAAAGTGAAGTAACATCATGATATACTTATCCGGTTTGCAACATTACCGACCGAATATGAATCCTAATATCCAAGTAGACTAATCTCATTGTCTACAACATACTTGAGCCCATAATCCATTGTACATTTAAGATACCTCATCACATGTTTTACTACAATAAGGTGAACACGTCTGGGGCCAACCATGTACTGACCTAGGGTGTTCACAACAAAAATATATATGGTCATGTATTCGTCAAATACATAAATGAACCAATCATCTTCCTGTATAATGTAGCATCCACAACCTCTGAAGTTGTATCATCCAACAACTTCATATTTAATTCCATCAGTGTAGCCATCAATTTATAGTCCAACATCCTGAATCTCTTCAGGATCTCCACAACATATTTTCCCTGATTTACAGAGATTTCATTATTCCTCTGCCATACCTCTAGACCCAAAAAGTAGTGCATCAAACCTAGTTATTTCATTTCGAACTATGCAATGAGTTTTCTCTTACAGTCAATGATGAGCTTGTCTACTCCTGTCAAGAATAGGTCATCCACATATAGTACTAATATCATTGGTCCATCATCCTCAACCTTGAACTAAAGGTTAGGATTTGCACTACACTTGGTAAATCCCAAGCTCATCAGAAAACCATCAATCCAACCATACCATGCTCTTGGTGCCTACTTCAATCCATATAATTCCTTCTGGTTGTTCCACGCAAACCTCTTCCTCTATTAACCCATTCAAAAATGTCGTCTTCATGTCCATCTGATAAACCTTCTATTTCATCATTGTAGCTATTGAAAGAACAACTGTTATTGAAGTATATATTTCCACATGAGAAAAAGTATCCTCGTAGTCAATTCCTTCCTTCTGAGAAAATCCTTGTGCTACAAATCTAGCATTGTATTTCTCAATTCTTCAATCTGCAACATGCTTCATATTGAATATCCCCTTGGAGCTCACAACCGATTTTTCCTCATGTATCGGAAGTAGATCCCAAACATCATTCTTCACTATTGACTAGTATTCCTTGACGATGGCATCCTTCGATTCTTTCTTTCCTACAACTTCTTCATAGTTGGTAGGATCTGCATCAATGATATCACACAACAATGTCACATACCTAGGATATGGTTTTGGTTTCTTGAATTTCCTAGATGATCCATCCTTGACACCATATCTCTTTGCATCTCTGATAGCCTCTTATGCCTAAGCCAATCTTCTCTTTTGTGTAGGCTTCTTCACATGCCTCTGTGGTTTGGCCATATCCTGATCTTCAAGAATGGATTCCTCTACTTCCATTTCTTTTGTCTCCGCGGCTCTAGGAACTCCATTCTCTTCATCATGAGATTTGTCTTCATGACCCTGATTTGACTTGTGAAAAGATACATCCTCATCAAAGGTAACATCCTTGCTAATATTGATATTCCAGTGACCAGGAATGTATACTCTATAGGCCTTCGATATATCACTGTACCCAACAAATGTACCTTTCTTTCCTGATGGGTCCAACTTTGTTCTCTTGTCCTTGGGGACATGCACATATACAGGACAACCAAATATCCTCAAGTATCTAACTTCTGGTTTATCTCGTGAAAACATTTTCTCCGATGTCTTGTTTTCAAGAACTCGATGGGGACTTCTATTCTTCACGTACAAAATTGTCATCACAACTTCTACCCATAGATACATAGGTAAACCTTGATCATGGATCATGACCTTCACTACTTCCATAATCATCCTATTATTTCTCTCTACCACTCCATTTTGCTGTGGATTATAGGGAGTAGAGAGCTGCCTCATAATCCCAACATTTTTTGTAGAAATATGAGAATTCATTTGAGGTGAATTCTCCTCCATTTTATGATCTCAACGTCTTTATCTTCCTTTATGTTAGGTTTTCTCCTTCAAATATCCAAGTCAATGCATCCACCATCTTCTTTAGATATTTTAACGGAGAAACATGATGGATCATATGATCCTTGATTGATTCTTTAATAATCCTCTTAGTCATGGTCTGGTTCTTTTTATGCTTTACCTTGGCCTCATCTTCCTCTGGTTCTGGAACTTCCTCCTCAACAAATATTTCTCAATCATGTTCTTCCAGAAGGAGGCCTACTTCGTACTTCCATGCTCTGAAGTTTTCTTCTCCTTCCAACTTCTCATAAATCTTGGTGCCGATAGTCATCCTACCTGGGAAGGTGAAGTTAGTTTGCCAAAACACTTCCAAAAATCTGTGGAAAATATTCTTTTTCATGCCTTCTTTGATACCATGCTGATTTTTTTTATGTTTTTCCAACATCTAAAGTATTATATTCTTTTATTATTATTTAATATGCAAAAGCATCACAACTGAAAGATAGATATTCACAGAAAAATAAGATAAATCCTCAGGGAAATCGTCAAGGGGGAGAAAACCCTACAAACTTTCCTCATTATAGATTACTCGAACATTTACAATGTCATACAATGCTCTTTCACAAAATCAAGACCAAAGAGACCCAAACATGAACCAAGAATAGCCTCCTAGATAATTGCACACTACTCTCTTGTACTTATGTTCGATGAGTGATCTCAAAACGACTCGTTATAACCTCTATTTACACTCTAAAAAACCTAGATGACATGACTTATCAATAAACCCTTTCACAATTAAACTTAGGAATAACTTCTGAAATTACATAAAATCTCAACAAACTGAGGCCACTACTAAACTCTTCTTTGCACATGTTTTGGTTCATTTCGGGCTACCATGGACCATTATTTCAGATAGGGACAACATGTTCCTCAATACTTTCTAGTCCATCCTATGGCCTTTGGTGGACACCAAGATAACCAAATCAATTTCCTTTCATCCCCAAACAAATGGACAAATGGAAGTGGTCAATATAATGATTGTGCATATCCTACACATGTACAACTCCAAGCTTCAACTCACATGGGATGAGAGCCTTCCATATTTTAAACATAACTATAATAGATCCCTCCACAACTCCATTGGCCACAACCCTTTTCATGTGTGCTTGGGTAGCTCTTCAAGTTCCATCTTCCCTTACAGAGTCCTCCCGTGCTTAGGTCAAGGTAGACAAAGCAACCAAATTTGTTGAATGGATCCAACACCTCCAACAACAAGTTCATGATATCTTGGAGAAGGAATATGCCAAGTATAAGTAGTGAAATAAACAACGTTGGATTCCTCACAAGTTTCAGGTTGGTGACAAGGTGTGGTTGAATTTGTAGAAAGAGTGCCTCTTAGGATTTCATAGGAATATCATACCACTCTAATATGAGCCTTACACCATCACAAAGGCTATGGGTGACAATTCTTTTGAATTGAGTATTCCTTCTTTCCTTTCCTTGCACCCAGTATTTAATGTGGAGATGCTTCGACCATATATCCCACCTTTGTTAGACACCTTGAAGGTGGCGAAAATATTCCCCCCTACATAACTCAATCATGACTGCATTGCACAAGCTCTAGTGGATTGGATCATGTACACCAGGATGAATGGAACCCATCATCAAAACATACAACTCTATTGGGTTTTCAAAGAAAGAAAACTACTTGAATAATGTTGTTAGTGTTGATTAAGGTTGGTTGTCTTTGATGTCAACCCTTGAAGAAAGCCCCATAGCACAAAGGTTGGGTAATGGAACCAAGATTGTTTGATGTAAAGATGACTCATTATTGTCTTATCATGGTTTATAATAATTAGAAATGGATTAACTCCAATGTTGTCCCCTTATGGTGAAATCCCTCACGGGAAGACGCTTTGCGGATTGAGTTATCCTAGAAGTATGGTTAGAGAACCCATTCTTATTTGTGGAATAATGAGATGAACACCAATGAATTTTTTAGTGAAACTATCCTATATGGATAGTGATTTTCATTCCATTTCCGGTGGTATGTGGAACGTCACATAACTCCTCACGGTTAGAGAGTTATGGCCATGAGAAGTTGGCGAACCCAGGTTTGGGTAATGAACCCAAGTTTGTTTGATGGATAATGGTACGAGTTTTGATATATTTTCAGGTAATACTATTCTATATGGATATTACATGTCATTCCATTTCTGGTGGTATGTGGAACGTCACATAATTCCTCACGGTTTGAGAGTTATGGCCTTACGAAGTTGGAGGACCCTCATATGTCATCTAAAAGCCCCAAAAGGTCAAAGTAGTCAAAGTGGTTTAAGATTTTTTAAAGGTAAATAATAAAGTGAAGTAATGAGTGCACTATATTTAAAAGTGAATACAAAATAAATTATTTAAATAATAAATTTAATGGAGAAATTAGAAGTGGGTTAACCCTAAAATAAGGAAAGTGGGCAAAGTGACCTAGAAGATGTTTTTAAGGAAGCTACTTGGAGAGTATAAATAAGAGGCAAGGCTCTCTCATTTAAATCACACTTGAGAATATTGAATAAATATATGTGTCTGAGGTAACCAAATGATATCTAAGATGAATTTCTGAAGAAAGTGAAGAAAAGAAGGCCGAAATTCAAGGAAGGATAAATTATTTTGATGATGCTTTCTAAGGTATGTTTTTTTAGGTCATCTCACCATTTTCGAAATAATTTTTTTTCTAAAATGATTTAGAACTTGAAATTGATATGAAATTGAGGAAACATATCCAAGTATCTGTGGTAAAAATTCATCTTGTGGGTCATTGTATTTTTGGAGTTACACTCCGTGGAAAATAGGGTTTGTGGCTAGTCCCGAAACTAGTCAAAAACAGGTGTTTCGGGTAAAAACATCATAACTTGTTCATAACATATCCAAATTTAGTGAGACAAAATGTGCTGGTTAGAGTACAATATTTAGTATTATGTGTAAGAGTTTCATATCAATTCAACAAATATTTTGTGCGGGGCATGCTCTACAAGGTCTCTCTCTAGAATAAGCCAGAATTAAGCAAGGTATGCCATTTTTGCTATAACTCATTTTTTGAGAGGTTCCAAGTAGTGCCACTTGGAGGAATTTCACAAAACACACTGAATAAAATTGTGTATCAGTTTAAGATATTTATTCATTACAAGTACAAAGTTATCATCATTTCAAGTTAGGATTGTTGACTAATCCAAAAACTAGTCATGTGAGAAGTTTGATGAAGATGCTAGTCTCTTGTTGTCAAAGTTAAGGAAGGTTTGTAGATATGTGATCATATACATGAGGTATATTATATATTTACAAATCATATTTGGATGATTAAATTTATGAGGGATTTTAGTTAAGGTACATGGTTGAGACAAGCAATTGATGAGTTGGCACATACATGAGGTGTATAGTTGATGATGTTGGTACATATTGATGAGTCATAGTTGATGAGTAGTTGAAACATGATTGGTACATACTTGGTACATGGTCGGATGCACTTGTTTATGGTACAAGTTGATTATAGGTTGTTTGGTACAGGTTGGTGCATGGTTGATGCATTTGTTTATGGTACAAGTTGATTATAGGTTGAGGTTCAGGTTGATGCATGGTTAATGCATGGTTGATGTTTATTGGTATAGGTTTATAGTGGTATATCTCATAGTGATAGTGTGACAGTGGCTCCATCATTCTGCTTATACTTCAGGGCGATTGGACGGGGCAAGGACAAGTGGTTGTAGCCACCTTCCGGTTGTAGCCGGAGAACATAGGGGGTTGTAGCCAGAGAATTGGGGAGTTGGAGCTTCCCTCGGGTTGTATCTTGAGAAGCTAGGGGGTTGGAGCCTCCTTCTAGTTGCAACTGGAAAACAAAGGAAGTTGGTGCTTCCAATGAATGTAATTCTTCAAGACATATAATAAAAAGAATTCCGTGGTTTTCTCCAACTTTGGGTTTCCACGTAAAACACTAGTGTACTGTGTATGTGTATGATTGTTCATTTGTTCATTTATTATTTACTCTGCAGTTATTGGATGATAATTCTACATTGATATAACACTTGGATTATATGGTTAAAAAGGACTAAATTGCTCTATTACTGATTCACCCCCCCTCTCAGTAATCCAACAATTGGTATCAGAGCAGGTTCCTTCAGAAATTAGTTTAACCATTGAAAGGTAGATCATGGAGAGCAACAACTTGTACAAAAATTGAATACCACAGTTTGATGGACAAAAGTATGTTTTTTGGAGCATAAGGATGAAGAAATATATACAGGCACAAGGATTTCAAGTTTGGAAATCAATTGTAGATGGATACACAACACCAATAGTTCCACCAACAAATGACAAAGCTATGAAACTTTGTGAGAATAATTCCAAAGCCAAAAATGCACTTTTGAATGGTCTCAGTGATACAGTATTCACCAAAGTTGCACATTGTAAATACACTAAAGAGATTTGGGACAAGATTTGAAATATTTATGAAGGAGATACAAAGGTCAAAGAAACAAGGCTTCAAACTTACAGAGGTCAGTTCGAACAACTAAAAATGAAGGAAGATGAAAATATTGCAACCTACTTCTTACGAGTCAATGAAACATTGAATGCAATCATAGGATTGGGAGAAGAAATCGAAGAATCTGTAATTGTTCAAAAGGTACTAAGATCTCTTCCTATGAGATTCAATCCTAAGGTATTAGCACTAGAAGAAAGATCAGATCTAAAATCAATAAGCATGGATGAACTTCATGGAATCTTCACAGCATATGAAATGATAACTGAACAGGAAAATCCATATGTTAAAGAAGCAGCCTTCAAAGCATCCAAAATATAAAAGAAAAAGAAACAACAACAAGAAGAATATAGAAGCAATAGTGACATCTCTAAAGATGATGAAGAAGTGGCCAACTTCGTTAAAAGACTGAACAAGGGAACCAATGGTAGGAATAGAGGTAAGCTTCCTTTAATTTGTTTTAATTTTGATGGTATTGGTCACTTTGCTAACAAATGTCCTCATAAGAAAAAGATAAATGATGAAGGTTACTCAAAAGGAAAACACACATATAAAGTTAAAATAACTACAAAGAAAGTTTTCAGTAAAATCTTATGCACCAAAGAAGACAACTCATCATCAGATGAAGATGAAGTCAATGACAATGAGACAGGAAGAGTTCTATTCATGGTAGTAAAAGACTCTGACAAAGAAGACTCCGAAGAAGAATATGAAGAAGACGAAGAAGGATATGAAGAATCCAAAGAAGAAATTGAAGAGGCAAAAGTTGACTATCGAGAAGAATTAATGTGTGCCATAGAATTTATCAGAAGAGAAAAGAAGAAAAACAAGAAACTACAAGCAAAACTAGACAAGAAAAATGACACTCGAGAACTAGAACAAATGATCACAAAATTGAAGGTTCAAATAGAAGAAGATAAAATAATTGAAGAAGCACTCAAAGAAAAGCTAGAAGAAAAGGACAAGATCATTGGAAACTTGGAAGCAGAGATTGTCACACTAAGAAAGAATATTCAAAAGAAAAATATGCAGAATATCTCAAAAGTTCTGGATGACATTATCAACAGTCAGAATTCTCATCTTGACAAGTCCGGACTTGGATACAATCATACAGAAAAGGGATCAAGCTCCAAAACAACAGAGCAAGAAACAAATCCAAAAAGCTATGCAGAAACAATCAAAGGGGATAGGAAGATATACAAGGAAGATTACAGGGACACTCCTCCACCGAGAAGATTTAGATTTCAGAATCAACAACAGACAGATAGGCCTCAAGAAGAAGAAGGATTCATTAGAGCACCTCCTTTCAGAAAATATTCAACTCCCAGGTATCAAACTATATTTTTTGGTTTATGTTATGCATGTAATAATTTTGAACATAAAGATGTGAATTGCAGAGCTAACAACATGAACAATAACAATTTTGAGAATCATACACAAAGGGGTTATTCAAGAAGACCTAGTGAAACACAAAGAAGAAGTTACAACAGGTTTGAATCCTTGAGCACTGAAGTGGAATGTTACAAATGTAACAATTTTGGACACGTGGCCAAAACTTGCAGAATGGCAGTCCCTCCTAAAGAACCTCAACAAAATAACAACAATCATAGACAAGAACCTCAAAAAATGATATGGATAAGAAAGCAAGATCATTATAGCAATGAAGAATGCACAATCGCTCTACAAGCTAAGCAGAAGAAACACGGTTGGTATGTTAACAGTGGGTGTTCAAAACACATGACAGGTGATAGAGACAAATTTCTTACATTGCGAAAGGAAAGAAATGGACCAGTCTCCTTCATAAATGATAATTCAGCCAAAATCATTGGAGAAGGCACAGTCCGAATTGGGAACAAGAATACAAAGGCACAAAATGTTCTACTGGTAGAAGATATGAAACATAATCTTCTAAGTGTGAGTCAAATGTGTGACCAAAGTCATAAAGTTACTTTTGATTCAAAAAAGTGTGAGATAAGAAGAGAAGGTTCAGGGAAACTGGTCGGTACAACTGCAAGAACTTCAAACAACATATATGTGTTAAGTGAAATTGGAGATGAAAAGTGTTGTCTAGGAAAGGAAGATGAAAGTTGGCTATGGCATAGAAGAATGGGTCACATGCATCTTGATAACCTTTTCAAAGTCAACAAAAGAGAAGCAGTAAGAGAAATGCCCCAGATCACGAAACCAACCAACACTTTATGAAAGCATTGTCAACAACGAAAGAAAACAAAGACCAGGTTCAAATCAAAGGAATATTCAACAACAAGACCACTAGAAATTTTGCATACCGATCTAGTTGGACCAACTACAACAAAGGGATTAAATGGTGAGAGATACTTTATGTTATTAGTTGATGATTATACACGAATGACTGCAGTTTTCTTTCTCAAGAACAAGTCATAAGCTTTTGAAAACTTCAAGATCTATAAGGAAATGGTTGAAAATGAGATGGATTCAAGAATCAAATGCTTGAGATTTGATAATGGAGGAGAGTTCACTTCAAAGGAATTTATGGACTACTACAGCAGTCATGGAATAAAAAGGAAATTCTCCGTTGCTAGGACACCTCAACATAATGGAGTTATTGAAAGAAAGATCAAGACAGTAAAAGAAATGGATCGAACAATGCTAGTGGATTCCAAATTGACAGATATATTTTGGACATAGGCAATGCATACAACATTTCACATTCAAAACAGAGTAATGCTTAGAAACAACACTGATAAAACTCCCTATGAGCTATGGAAAGGAAGACCAGCAAATGTGAAGCACTTCAAAGTTTTTGGAAGCAAATGCTGCATCAAAAGAGAAGATGGAAAAATGGGAAAGTTTGACTCTCGTGTGGACAAAGGAGTACTTGTTGGTTACTCAAGTACAAGGAAAGCATACAAGTGTTACAATCTAAGATTGAACAAATTTGTGGAAAGCATCAATGTAACAATTGATGAAACAAGCAGACCAGAATCAAAGGAAGAAAAAAACAAATCAATGGAACAACTTTTTGAAGAAAAAGAAGAAGAAGATGAAGTAGAAGAGCAATATGAAGAGAATCTGATAGAAACGGAAGAACAAGTTCAACAAGTATCTCCAAAGACACCTAGCAAATGAGTACAAAAGAATCATCCTCCAGATTAGATTATTGGAAACAAAGATGCAGGAGTTGAGACTAGAAGAAAAATCTGTTCACCAGAACAAACACACCTAGCACTCTTATCTACAATTGAACCAAACCGTGTTGAATAAGCCAACAAGGCTGAATTTTGGAATAAGTCCATGAATGAAGAATTGGATCAAATAGAGAAAAATGACACTTGGGAACTGGTTCCAAGACCAAAGAATAAGAATGTGATTGGAACAAAATGGGTTTTCAGGAATAAATTAAATGAAGATCGACAAGTTACAAGGAACACATCTAAATTGGTATGTAAAGGATATGCACAGATTGAAGGAATCGACTTTGAAGAGACATTTTCCCCAGTTGCCAGACTGGAAGTAATCCGGTTTCTTTTAGCCTATGCATGCTCCAAAAATGTTAAAGTATATTAGATGGACGTATAATCAACTTTTCTAAATGGGGAACTTGAAGAAGAAGTCCACATTGAATAACTAGAAGGATTTCAATTGTCAGAGAGCGTAGATTAGGTGTGTAAATTAAAGAAGGTCTTGTATGGTCTAAAACAGGCTCCTAGAGCATGGTACTCTAGATTGGATAAGTATTTGCAGTAGGAAGGGTTCAGAAAAGGAAGTGCAGACAACAAACTCTACATCAAGGTAAGTGAAGGTAATATTTTATTAATTGAAGTTTATGTTGATGATATTATTTTTGGTAGTGATGATGATAGGTTAAGCCAGAAATTTGCAAAAGATATGTAGAATGAATTTGAAATGTTGTTACTTGGAGAAATATCCTTCTTTTTGGGACTTTAGATACGTCAAAGAAACCAAGGAATCTTTATTTCTCAAACCAAGTATATCAGAGAAATGATAAAGAGGTTTGGAATGGAAGATTACAAACTAGTTATCACTCCCATGCAAAACAGTTGCAAGTTGAGAAAAGATGATGATTCAAAGTCTACAGATCAGAAGCAATACAGGTCAATGATTGACAACCTACTATATGTGACAACATCCATACCAGATGTAATGTAGGCAGTTGGACAGGTGGCACGATTTCAAGTACCACCAAAGGAGTCACATGTGTTAGCAGTGAAGAGGATTTTTAGATATCTCAAAGGAACAAAAGAGTTTGGATTATGGTATCCAAAAGGAAAGGATCTATCACTTATTGCCTACACAGGTGCAGACTGGGCATGTTGTATTGATGACCAATGAAGCACCAGTGGAGAAACGTTCTACTTGGGTGAGTGTTTAGTATCATGTCTAAGTAAGAAACAATCACCAATATCTTTATCTGCAACCGAGGGCAGAGTATATTGCAGTAGCATCATGTTGTACACAAGTTCTTTGGATGAAATAAACTCTGACAGATATACAGGTTGAGTATGATGATCCCATTCCAATCTATTATGATAATACAAGGGCCATCAGTATCTCGAAGAACCTAGTGATGCACTCCAAGACAAAGCACATTCCAATAAAATATCACTTTCTACGGGAACAGGTTGCAGAAAAGAACATCGGAGTTGAGTATGTGGGCACAAAAGAACAAGTGGCAGACATCTTCACAAAACTACTTCCATGGGAATCACCATAAGAGGAAAATGAATTCTTTTTGAATGCTTATCTTATATGTCTTATATTTACATGAGGAAGCACCATAAGAGGACAATTCAGTCAGGGGGGGCAACCCCGAATGGAAAGATACCTTTGCCATTGATGACAAAGGGGGAGAGATTTATCATATGCAGAGGACAAAGGCATGGTTCCAGGCGGAGTAGATTTATTAGATACAGAGGACAGAGGCATGGTTCCAGGGGGAGCATGAGCGATATGATTTTAGTATTGCATCAAAGTGTTGCCATCAATGCCAAAGGGGGATATTGTTGATTAAGGTTGGTTGTCATTGATGTCAACCCTTGAAGAAAGCCCCGTAGCACAAAGGTTGGGTAATCGATCCAATATTGTTTGATGTAAATATGAATCATTATTGTCTTATCATGGTTGATAATAAGTAGAAATGGATGAAATCCAAAGTGGTCCCCTTATGGTGAAATCCCTCATGGGAAGACGCTTTGCAGATTGAGTTATCCTAGAAGTATGGTTAGAGAACCCATGATTATTTGTGGAATAATGAGATGAACACCAGTGAATTTGTTAGTGAAAATATCCTATATGGATAGTGCTTGTCATGCTATTTCCGGTGGTATGTGGAATGTCACATAAATCCTCACTGTTAGAGAGTTATGGCCATGAGAAGTTGGAGAACCCAGGTTTGGGTAATGGAACCAAGTTTGTTTGTTGGATAAAGGTATGAGTTTTGATATATTTTTAGGTAATACTCTTCTATATGGATAGTACATGTCATTCCATTTCTGGTGGTATGTGGAATGCCGCATAACTCCTTTTTTAGAGGTTCCAAGTAGTGACACCTGGAGGAATTAAATAAAACACACTGAAAAAAATTGTGTATCAGTTTTATATCTTTATTCATTACAGGGACAAAGTTATCATCATTTCAAGTTAGGGTTGTTGACTAATCCAAAAACTAGTCATGTGAGAAGTTTGATGAATATGTTAGTCTCTTGTTGTCAAAGTTGACTAATCCAAAAACTAGTCATGTGAGAAATAAATCATATTTTGATGATGAAATTGATGAGGGATTTTGGTTAAGGTACGTGTTGGGTACATGGTTGAGACAAGAAGTTGATGAGTTGGCACATACATGAGGTCTATAGTTGATGATGTTGGTACATATTGATGAGTAGTTGAAACATGATTGGTACATACTTGGTACATGGTTTGATGCACTTGTTTATGGTATAGGTTGATTGCAGGTTCTTTGGTACAGGTTGGTGCATGGTTGATGCACTTGTTTATGGTACAGGTTGATTACAGGTTGAGGTACAAGTTAATGCATGGTTTAGGTTTATTGGTACAGGTTTACAACAGTATATCTCATAGTGATAGTTTGACAATGGTTCCATCATTCTACTTCTACTTCAGGGTGGCTGGATGGGCAAGGACAATTGGTTGTAGCCACCTTCCGGTTGTACCCAGAGAGCATAGGGGGTTGTAGCCTCCTTCTGGTTGTAGCTAGAGAATTGGGGAGTTGGAGCTTTCCTCAGGTTGTAGCTTGAGAAACTAGGGGGTTGGAGCCTCATTCTAGTTGCAGCTGGAAAACAAAGGAATTTGGTGCTTCCAATGAATGTAATTCTTCAAGACATATAAGAAAAAAAATTCCTTGGTTTTCTCCCGCTTTGGGTTTCCACGTAAAACATTGGTGTATTGTGTATGTGTATGATTGTTCATTTGTTCATTGCTTATTTACTCTGCAGTTATTGGATGATAATGCTACATTGATATAACACTTGGATTATATGGTTAAAAAGGACTAAATTGCTCTATTACCAATTCACCCCCCCTCTGAGTAATCCAACAGTTAGGGGACCTAACCTCCCTAACATCTGGCATAGATAGAATAATATGTTTTCTATGTAATAAATGCCGACATTAGTAAATAATTCCTATATAATGTGAACAAGTCTAATGTAAAAATAATTAAGAGAAGCTTCTTCTTCTAGAAATATTTTCCTCTAGAATCTTATTTAGAAGATAGAATTAATATAAATAGGAGTAGAAAGCATGGGAAAGTCTTTTCTTGAGAATTATTGTAATAGAGCTCTACTCTGCTGGAGGTTTCTCCCTCAAAGAGGAAAGTGAACTTGGATTTATATCAATAAAGGTATCATTGTTGGTGTTATTATTCTATATATATTTTTGTTTAGTTGGTATTTGTCGTAATATTTTTGTTTCTCCTTTATATAATATGTATTGTACCTTACAAGTGGTATAAGAGCACTTTCCTCTATAGAAATTTTGGGACAAATTTTTTTATGGGTAGAGATGTGTACTACTGACATCTTTAAAGCACACTGATCTCTTGTTCAGTGGGAAAAACTATGGCTGGGGAAGATTACACACATGAAATACAGATGGTTTCATGAGTTACTCAAAGAAAAAATTTCACCTTGTTGGAAACCTTTGTAACCCCTATTGGTACTCCTTCAAGTAGTATTGCATTAGACAAGACCTGTACATGACCACCACTCCCACGTACCTTCAAGTATATAGGGAGTCCCCTAGGTCTCCTAAAACTATCCCAAGATCAATCTATTCTTTGCCTAACTACTATAGTGGCATCGAGAACAATACTCGGGAATACTAGTACTCTCTAGTACTTGGCTAATTGGGTAGTATGACTAATGGTATAATCAAGCCTATTTAGTTTGTTCCCTGAGATATTGGGTCGAGTACTACTATTTAAACCTACATGTATATCAAAGAGATATAACACAGGGGAAACCCTTTTATGTAGGAACCCTAAAACCCTAACCCTTGGAAAAGAAACAAAACAAAACAACAATATAAAGACACTCTTACTACGCAACCCTACTTCCTGCATCTAGGTTGCAAAATTCCTACACAATTTTCCCTGTTAAAAATTTGGGCATTCTGTCACTATAGTATCCTTCAGGCCAGAGTATAACTGCATAGGAGTAAAAAAGAGAGTATAGTGGTCTCTTTGACACCCTTATTCCGTATCTACCCCATTGTATTCCTCTCTTCTCCTTGATCATCATGGTACCTATCACTTGTAATATTTTGTTTCCATGGACCCACCCACCCTTCTTGGCACCCTTATTTTCCACCTATCCCTTTGGATTCCTCTCTTCACCTCAACCACTATGGTACCCATCACATGAAACCCTTTTTCCTATGGGTGTAAGTAGGCTCCTTGGAGGGAATCCTTCCCGTTGCATTGTGAAACTTTTCGTAGTCTTAGCCTAGCCTAAGATTTCCGTTACCTCAGGTGGAGTTTAGTCCCAGCTTGGGGGTGATCCATTGCTGATAGCTTGGAGTAGCGTGGTCTAAGGATGGGAGATTTTTGGAAGGTATGCACATAGTTGGTGGTTTTCTCATAAAAATATATGTACCAATTCTATGCTAATTTTACATGTTGTGTTAAGTACATGTTTGAAGTTTATCATAATTTCCTCTGTTTATTACATGTATGTGTTTACTGTCACTTTTACATGAATATGTGTATGAAAAAAATGTTTATATTTGTTAAAATTGCATTATATATATGTATATCATAGGTTTTACATAGTAGATATTTTTTGTAGGTGTTCCTGACATGGAAGGCCAGGGATGTTACAATCTAATATCAGAGCCCATGGTTTCAACACTAAACCTGGATGGGCCATGAATGTGGAATTTGGAGTAAAAAATTCCACAAGGAATTGATATATAGAGTGCCAAGAGGGCGCTGAGGGAACACCTTGGCTGTGTTTAGAATCTCATGAGGTATAGCAGTTTGATAAACCAAGATAGACGTGGTATTGGGCCACAAAGTTAAATTTGGGCGGTTGGATCTGTTCAGAAGAAGACATATCCCCCACAACTGTCAGATCCATGGAAGGTGATCGAAGGTTAAGAACAGAAGTCCTTTGGACTTCTCCCTCCAATCGTTTTAAAAATATAGCAAAGGAAATTACCAAAGTCCAGAACTAATCTAGACCATCCATTTCCAGGGACACGTGTCCTCAGATTAAGCAATGTTCAGAATTCGATAGTTTGGGGGTTGTGGAGTGTTCAACAGCAAAATCCTTCGAAGTCCTAGAGTGAATCTCAACCATAGATAATTCGGGAGGAGGAGAACCATTAGATTTCCCAAGTGGTTCGGTGGTTCGATGTTTGGGGAAATCCATTGGAGATTGCGCGGTGAAGAAATCACCGAAGTCCCAAAGCTACGGGAAGCAGTTGTTAGCAGTCAACAGTTCAAGAGTTTTGGAAATGTGTAGATGAGAAGGAATCCCTGAAGTCCCTATTTTCTGAAGTGGCATGACATGATGATGTCACCAGGGGTGATGTGGACCTGTTCAACAGTTTGATAGTTTGAGAGGCTTGAGAAAGTGTCGATGATAAGAAATCCCCAATGTCTCGAAGCACCAGATATGACGTGGCATGATGATGTCACCTAGGGTGACGTGGACCTACCCTAAGTCTGCCACGTGTCACTTGTTTTTAAAATTTTGATAGGCCCTTAGTACCGATTGGGACTTGACACATGTCACTCGACGATGGGGCCACGTGTCACCACCTTGATTGGTGACAACTATACTATGTGGACCCCGCGAGGTTAATATTTTTAGGCATTCGACATTCGGTGGAAAATTGTTGGAGGAAATTCCAGACCTCCAAAGTCTCATAGTCTCGAAGTCCCAAAGTTCCAAAGTCACAAAGCACCAAAGTGACATGGCTTGGTAATGTCACCTGGGGTGACGTGGACACACAATATGTGTGTCGTGTGTCAATGTGTTTTGTGCTTTTGAAAGACTGATTTTTCTAGTTAGAACTTGACACGTGTCACCTCTCATATTGGGCCATGTGTCCGCTTCTTGGAGTCTTCCACATAGCACCAGGGTGTGTAGTACTAAGTGGACCCCAAGAGTTCACCAATTCGACATTCGGAAGGAATGAAGTGAGAGGAAGGTGAAAACCCTAAAGCTTTGAAGAGCGGAGTAAATCCTCATAGTTTATCAAGAGAGGACACGTGGCAGTAGATCCCGTAGTTCGGAGGATTCAAGGCATAAACATTTGAGGTCGAGGACTTCTGGAGGCTCAAAGGCCATAGTCCATCTTGACCATTGATCACAGAGGACGCATGGCGACAGATTCCAAGGTCCGAAGAAGTGGTACTCTAGAGGATTTGAGTTGCCTGTTTCTTGAGTCGAGAACTCCCAGAGGGATAGAGTTAATCTCGACCGTTTATCAGGAGATGACACATGGAGGCAAGAGAGAGAATATCCGGTGAGTCGACACTTCGGGAGATTTGTAGAGAAGTTCTTTGGAAAACTCTGAAGCCCAAAGTCCCAGAGCTCCTAACCATCGTAGATCTAAACAAGGAATGATAATCGTCGATCTGTACATCCTCCAAGTATTCATAGAATTGGCATTCGGGGGAAATGTGTTGTAATGAAGGAAGATCCTCCGAAGCTCCGAATTTCTTGATCCCGAGAGGCCCAAAGCACAGGATAAGTGCCTATTTTTTAGTGCTGGGTCACAACCTGAGGTCACATGAATTTGGGGGCCGAAGAATGGGCTAGCGCCCGAAATTTTGTTTTAAGAATAGGAAAGGGCTTAGAGAAAGATCCCGTGAGGTTCTTGATTGTATAGACCTACACCTAAATAAGTAAGGAAGGCCTGTAAACTTGAGGAAGGGATCCAACATGGATCCAAGAGCCAATTCGACTCTAAGTTGGAAGAATCCATGTACAAGATTTCATCACTAAAAATACAAATTGTTCAAGTATCCATAACTTCCTGCTCAAAACTCAGAATTGAGCATGGAAGCAGGAATTGGAAAGGTATTGAACAATAGAGGATAAATGTTCACCCATAAATTGGATTTGAATAGTCAATTTCTTAGGAAATTAGTAGAAAATAAGTCTGATATATATCAATGAATTATAATGGTTCATGTTTTCATGAAATTATTAAGAACAATTACGCTAACAAATTTTTGTTGGATGCACATTTTTGCAGAATTAACAACTGTCAGAACATAATCAATACAGAGTGCAGAGTGACAGATGATACACAGATAGTCTATAGTCAAGAAGATGAAATCATAGGGATGAATTTCTAGTTGGGTATGGAAGGAACCAACTCCAATGGACATGCATGAGGAAAGGACGAAGACATAAATCTGGCTGATACCCTTAGAAATCTACATATAGATGTCTAGAGCCACAAGGGTGATAATGAAAGGCTTATGAAAGCCAAGGAGCAACATGAATAATTCAATATGAAGTTAATGAAAATCCTGGACAAAATTAAAAAGAAGTTGGATAAGGAGAGTGGATCCAATAAATCAATAAATCATGGGACCCTCGAGGGAAAAGGAAGATCAAGGAGTGGTAGCAGAGATCACCATCACTCCCAAAGGCATCATCATAGGAGAGAACACAATATCTCAATTCCATCCCCTGTCAGGAAGCATAAGAGATCTTGGGTGAATGAATTGAAAGGAGAAATGAACAAGACCAAACCTCCCACTTTTGATGGTGAACACAAGAAGGATGAAGATGTTGAGACATGGTTGTTGGGCATGAGAATGTACTTCCAATTGCATAACTATTCTTCTCAGGTAGAAGGAATAATTTCTATCTATCAGTTGAAAGGAAAGACATCCATGTGGTGGGATAAACTTGTGAAAGTGCAACACATCAGGTAGAAAAATGTGACTTGGAAGGAATTCAAGAAGCATTTTGAGAATAAATACCTGACCAAGAGGTATTATGACAAAAATATGAAAGAGTTCTTTGAACTCAAACTAAGAAACATGACTATTGATGAATATGAAAAGATATTTTTATAACTATTGAAGTATTTCTCCTTCATCAAGGATGAGACAGTTAAGATCCATAGATACCTGAGTGGGATGCCATCTTTCACCAGTGACAAGATTCAATATGATGATCCCAAGACTTTGGAGGAAACCATAAGGAGAGAAAAGTGTTTATATGATCAACATAAGAGAAAGCCTACTTTCCAAAAAACTTGGGAAGACAAGAAGAAGTTTAAGATGGAACAGAAGCAGAAGGGGAGAAAGCCACCCTTTTTTCAGAAATAGTCCTCAAGGACATGCATCTTTTAGAGAAAAAAAAATGACTAGGATAGGTGGAAAAAGGCCAAGGAAGACACCCATTCAATGTTGGGGCTGTAAAGGAGACCATGAGTATAGATATTGTCCACAAAAGTGACAAAGTGAGAGTTTTCCACAATGTACAATAAGTAGAAATAGTGGAGGACATGGGCATATGTGTTCCAGGGATCTATGTAGCCCTGGACAACCCTGGACAACAAGCAAGCAGAGTTTCAATCACACATTATTGAAGTAGAAGGTATGATCAATAACCATGCCTTTACTATTTTAATATATTTAGGATCTATTCATAGCTATATAGATCCTAAGGTAGTGGAAATATTTCATTTTCCAAGAAGCAAGCATGAGAAATCTTGGTTGGTACAACTGGCTACAGGAACCAAGATAAAAGTTGTTGGGTTGGTTAAATCATGTCCAGTGGACATGAATGGGATAAGTACCAAGGTGGATTTGAGCATCCTTCCATTGGGTTCATATGAATTTCTAATTGGTATGGATTGGTTGGACCAACACCATGATTTCTTAGACTATCATAACAAGAGATTTACTTTCCCAGATGAGGAAGGGAACCCGAGAATAGTCCAAGGAATTCCTAGGGAATTTATTATCCGAGAGATATAAACAATGTAGATGAAGGAGTGTTATAGGAAAAGCTACCAAATATTTTCATCTCATATGGAGGAAGAACCTAAGGATAAGGTGCCAAATTTGGAGGATCATGCAATCCTGAAATATTTTGAGGATGTGTTTAAGGAGATACCGGGACAACCCCGAAAGAGAGATATTGATTTCTCTATAAATTTGATGCATGGAGAAACTCCTGTATCAAAGACTCCCTACATAATGAGTACAATAGAGATGAAGGAGTTTCAAATGTAGCTCGAAGAGATTCTGAAGAAGGGGTATATACGCCCAAGTGTGTCACCTTGGGGTGCCTGAGTTTTATTCGTGAAGAAGAAAGATGGGACATTGAGATTGTGCATTGACTTCAGACAATTGAACAAAGTAACTATAAAGAACAAGTATCCTTTGCTAAGGATCGATGATATCTTTGATCAGTTAAAGGATGCAAGGGTATTCTCAAAGATTTATCTCAGGTCAGGATATCATCAATTAAGGATCATAGATGAAGACAACAACAAGACCCCCTTCAGGACAAGGTATGGTCATTATGAGTTCACAATGGTGCCATTTGGGTTATCAAATGCACCAAATTTTTTTATGTGCTTGATGAATGGTGTTTTTCGAGAATACTTAGACACATTTGTCATTGTCTTTTTGGATGAAATCCTTGTATATTCCAAGTCATAAGAAGAACATGAGCATCACTTGAGGATGGTGTTAGAAGTGCTAAGAGAGAACCAATTGTATGTCAAATTGAGCAAGTGCTCATTTGATCAAAACCAAATTCACTATTTGGGGCATATCATATCGGAAGAAGGGATTGCAGTGGACCCTAGAAATATTGAATCTATTAAAGGGTGGACAACACCTAATAATGTGACAGAAGTCAGATCCTTCATGGGTCTAGCTGGATACTACAGAAGATTCATTGTAGGGTTTTTGAGAATTGATCACCCAATCACTTCCTTGCAAAGGAAGGGGGTGAAGTTTCAATGGACAACAAAATGTGAAAAGAGCTTCCAAAAATTGAAGCAGTTGTTAACCAATGCTCGATTTCTGAGGATTGTTGATCCGAATGAAGATTTTGTGATTTGCACATATGCATGCAAAGAAGGACTTGGTGGATTCCTCAGTCAGAATGGGTTTGTGATATGTTTTGAATCCATAAAAGTGAAATAGAATGAAAGGCTCTATGCCACTCATGATTTGGAGTTGGAAACCATAGTTCACGCCTTGAAGAAGTGAAGGCACTACCTCACGGGAAAGAGGTTTGAGTTGAGGACAAACCGTAATGGTCTGAAATATTTGTTTGATCAACCAACTTTGAATGCTAGGAAAAGAAGATGGTTGGAATTCCTGTGTGAGTATGACTTTGATATTAAGCATATCAAAGGAAAAGAGAACAAAGTGGTTGATTCACTCAGTAGGAGAGTGCATGATCTGCATGCTACAAGCATTATCATGTATCAAACTAATCTTAAAGGAAAAAATTCTGAGGCTGCGAAAGTAGATTTGCAGTACATGGAGTTGGTAACGAAATTACAACAAGGAAAAATGCAACAAAAAGTTGAAGATTATGAATTATGAATTGATGAAATTCTCCTATAAAGGAATATAATTTATGTACCCAATTATCATGAATTGAGGAGTACGATTTTAAAAGAGATACATAGCGTACCTTATGCTGGACACCCAGGTTATCAGAAAATAGTTTCAACAGTCAAGAGCCAATATTATTAGCCAGAAATGAAAAAGGAGATTGTTGAATACATTACTAAATGTTTGGAGTGTCAAAAGGTCAAGGTTGATATTAGACACCCATCTGGGTTGCTGCAGCCATTTCCCATTTCTAAGTGGAAGTGGGAAGTGGTGACAATGGATTTCATCACCAAATTCCCAAAACAAGCAAGCAACATGATGCTATCATGGTGTTGGTGGACAAGCTTACCAAAGCTTCCCATTTTATTCCTATGAAGGTTACTCAAAGAACAACCAATTTTGTTGATATTTATATGAGGGAAGTAGCACGCTTGCATGGCATACCAAAGAAAATTATGTCAGACAGAGACCCAAATTTTACCTCAAAGTTCTGGAAGGGATTAGTCAAAGGGTTTAGAACAAATCTAAACTTCAACACAACTTATCATCTCGAGTCTGATGGGAAAACAGAAAGGGCGAACCAAGTGATAGAGGATATTCTAAGGATGTACGTGATGGAAAAACCATCTAAATGGGAAGATTATCTACACTTGGTAGAATTTTCCTACAACAATGGGTACTAAGCATCACTGAAGATGAGCCCATTTGAGGCACTTTATGGCAGAAAGTGAAACACACCAATAAGCTGGGACAACCCAACCGACAAAGCAGTGATTGGGCCAGAGTTGCGCAGGGAAATGGAAGAGAAAATGTTGAAGATAAAACATAATTTAAAGGTTTCCCAAGATAGGCAAAAAAGCTATGCTGACAAGGGTAGAACTCATAGGGAACTTAAAGTGGGTGATCATGTTTTATTGAAGGTGAAGGCCAACAAAAGTTCCCTAAAGTTTGGAAACTGTTCCAAGTTGGCATCCAGATATTATGGGTCGTTTGAAATTCTAGAGAGGTTTGGACCAATAACTTACATGATTGCATTACTTGAATCTATGTCTATACATAATGTATTCCATGTATCATTGCTTAAGAAATATATACCTGATGCTAATCATGTTATTGATTGGAATGTGATTCAGGTGGAGCAAGAAAGCACTTTTCAAGTGCATCTAGTACAAATTCTGGACCAACAAATCAAACATCTACGAAATCTATCCATAGGGCTTGTAAAGGTCCAATGGACCTGGTACGATCCCTAGGACACAACTTGGGAGCATGAAAATGCTATGCAGGAAGAATACCCGCATCTTTTTGAATATTTTTGAAAATCCTGCTGTAATATGTAAATATGATGCATTGAGGACAATGCATAAATGAGGGGAGGGGATTGTAATACCCCAAGACTGATCCCCTACTGAATTGTAATGATGTTTAATGATGTGTATAGGCTGGTCAACTAAGTGTTTATAATATGGGAGGCTTATGTGTTTATTAGGCCGGAGAGACTATTTGCAAAGGCCAATGAGCCTATTTTTGTATGTGTAATTATGCTCATCATTAATAAAAATACATCGTTGCGTGTATACCAACCACAAAGAAAGAGTTATGTGGGACTAAGCTCCACTAGGAAGGGAAAGTGAAGGGGACTAAGAGGCTAGGAAAAAGGGGCTAAGCTTGAGGTCTCAACCCAAGGGAATATTATAATGTATTTCCTAAAATACTAAGGCTTGGAAAATAAACCTTGTTATCCTAAGTTCCTTTGGGGAGAGGAACAAAATCCAAGTGGAGAGGAATGATATCCTAGAGAGACACGTGTCATCCAGGATGCATGCAGATTTATGTGGGAAAATCCATCGTTGTGGGGGTTTGCTGACCATTCTTGGCATCCTTTGCCCCATTCACTCATGCATTGAGAAGGAACATAGTCAACCATTTTCCTCCATTGTCGCACCCTCTTCCATCGTGAACCTCTGTAACTTGCGCACACTGGTAGTTTTACTGAGCTTGTACCCTGCTTTACTTGATTTAGCTACTGTGGTTACCCATTTGACTTAGGAGTTGGACATAAGAAGTAGATTTTCAGGCCTGTAGTTTTGAATAGGTGGGTTTTCAAGCCCATGGATTGAAGAAGCAGGTTGTCAGGCCCATGAGAAACTCTCTCTAGGTGAGAGAGACTGTTGGGGAAGAGATTTATCCTGGAGGGAGTCCAATAGCAGCTACAAAGCTCTGAGAATTCATGATCCAGCCTGTTGCTGAAGCCATGGAAGGGAAGTGGATTAGCCGATGGAATGTGGAACAATGAAGGTGTATATTCTTGGGGTGGGACATGAATTTGGGGAATGTGAGTCTATGAGTGGTGGGTGTAAGAAGGATCCTTGGAGGGAATCCTTCATGTTGCATTGTGCAACTTTTTGTAGTCTCATCCTAGCCTAGGATTTCCTTTACCATGAGTGGAGTTTAGTCCCAGATTGGAGGTGATCCACTGCTAATAGCTTGGAGAATTGTGGTCTAAGGCTGGGAGGTTCGTGGAAGGTCCGCACATAGTTGGTGGTCTTCTCATAAAAAGATAAATACCAATTCTATGCTAATTTTACATGTCGTGTTAAGTACATGTCTGAAGTTTATTAGAATTGTCTCTGTTTATTGCATGCATGTGTTTACTATCACTTCCACATGAATCTGTGTATGAACATAATGTTTATATTTGTTAAAATTGCATTATATATATAAGATTTGGTACAGAGTAGAGATTTTTTGTAGCGTGTGCCTGACTTGGAAGGTTGGGGATGTTACACATGGACCATTATTTCAGATAGGGACAACATGTTCCTCAATAATTTCTATTCCATCCTATGGCCTTTCATGGACACCAATCCAACCAAATCAACAACCTTTCATGGACACCAATCTAACCAAATCAACAACCTTTCATCCCTAAATAGATGGCCAAATGGAAGTGGTCAACACAATGATTGTGCATATCCTACACATGTAAAACTCCAAGAATCAACTCACATGGGATACGAGACTTCCATACATTCAACATAAGTATAACAAATCCCTCCACAACTCCATTGGCCATAAACATTTTCATATGTGATTTGTGTTCTATCCATTGGCCCCTATTGATGTAGCTCTTCCTGTTCCATCTTCCCTTAGAGAGTCCTACCATGCTTAGACCGAGGCAGACAAAGAAACCAATTTTTTTGAATGAATCCAACACCTCCAAAAACAAGTTCATGTTATCTTAGAGAAGGCCAATGAAAAGTATAAGTAGGGACATGACCAACATTGGTTTCCTCACAAGTTTCAGGTTGGTGACAAGGGGTGGTTGCATTTGTAGAAAAATTGCCTCATAGGCCCCCATAGGAAGATTAGATCACTCTAATATGGGTCTTACACCATCACAAAGGTTGTGGGTGACAATTCTTTTGAATTTAGTATTCCTCCTTTCCTTACCTTGCACTCAATATTTAATGTGGAGCTGCTTCGACCATATTTCCCACCTTTGTTATAGACCTCGAAGGTGGCTAAGTAATTGGCCCCTACAAAACTCAATTCTGACTGCATTACACAATCTCCAGTTTATTGGATCATAGACACCAAGTTGAAGGGAACGCATCATCAAAACATACAACTTTATTAGGTTGTCAAAGAAGGAAAGCTACTTCAACAGTTGTTTTAGAGACCTAACCTCCCTAACCCTTCATGTAGCTAGAATAATATGTTTTCTATGTAGTAAAGGTCGACATTAGTAAATGAGGCTTATATAATATTGTGAACAAGTCTAATGTAAAAAGAATTAATATAATCTTCTGCTTCTAGAAATATCTTCCTATAGAATGTTCTTTGGAAGATAGAATTAGTATAAATATGAGGATAAGGCATGGGAAAGTCTTTTCTTGAGAATTATTGTAATAGAACTCTACTCTGTTGGAGGTTTCCCCCTCAAAGAGGAAAGTGAAATTTGATTTATATCAATAAAGGTATCATTGTTGGTGTTATTATTCTCTATGTTTTGTTATTTAGTTGGTATTTGTCTTAATATTTTTGTTTTTTCTTTATATAATACATATGGTACCTTACAAGTGGTATAAGAGCACTTTCCTCTATAGAAATTTTGCGACAATTTTTTTTATGGGTAGAGATTGTACTGCCATCATATTTAAAATGAAAAGATATGTCATTCAGTGGGTAAAACTGTGGCTGGGGAATACTACACATAGGAAATACAGACAGTTTCATGGGTTACTTGAAACAAACATTTCACCTTGTTAGAAACCTTTGTAACCCGTATTGGTACCCATTCAAGTAGTACCACATCAGACAACACCTTTACATGAACATCACTCCCATGTACCTTCACGTATATAGGGAGTCCCCTAGGTCTCCTGAAACTATCCCTAGATCAACCTATTGGCCACCTAACTACTATAGTGGCACCGATAACAACACTCAGGAAGACTACTCTCTAGTAGCTGGGTAATCGGGTAGTACAAATAAGGGTACAATCAAGCCTTCTTAGTAGGTACCCTGAGATATTGGGTTGAGTACTACTATTAGACCCTACACATATATCAGAGAGCTATAGCTATGACACACCAAATTCCCACACTACTAAGTGTCACAATTATGTATCACATTCTACTAAGTGTCACACTTATGTATCACATTATACTAAGTGTCTATTTGTCACGCTACTAAGTGTCACACTTATGTATCACATTCTACTAAGTGTCAAACTTAAATGTCACAAATTTATCATCATGTGGGAGTACTTGTCATGTTCCGTAGACATGATTGATGATAAATACATCATTTGGAGGTCGAAATGCTACTTTTTACCTTGATATTTTGAGCCTTTTAGAGTATCATCGCTCCCCTTCCCATAAATAGGGAGTGATTAACCCTAATTATTGTTCCTTTCTCAATTATTAGGGACCAAAACTATCACTCCTTGATCAGTTGTAAGGGAGTGATTAAGTGGTTTCAACTAAGCCACCTTATTTGTTGGAAAAATCTGAGAAGATTGAGTTGGTTTTGGGTACAGTATTCAAGCCATATCTCTTTGCTCCATCTTAGGCACCAAATCCCAACCTCATGAGCTAAATCTTAAACTATATTCCCAAAATACCCTATCGTTGTTTTTACTCCCATTCCTATAAAATGGAGGCCATTATTGGGTGAAAGGAAGGATACTTTCAGTGTATCATACTTCTAATTGTGTGAGATACAAGGGGATGGAAAAAATATCTTGGAGGAGTTGCTGCAACATCCAGATTGATATTGTAAGTGTTTCCATTTTTTTAGCTTTCCATTAATACATAACTTGGCCTATTCCTCTCATGCCTATGCATTCAAGTGTATGTGATTCTATTATTGTAAATTCATCATAGATAGATCTATTTTAACTTAACAATATAGTCTAGAAAAATGAAGTTTCTCTTTGTTCTTTGCAGGTCTTTTCTTGTGCCTAGGAGTTTGGACATCAAGGTCAAATGATAGAGCAGCGAGGACAACCTTC
>WSFP011402677.1:0-26148 GCA_009831015.1 Picea engelmannii
AGTTGGGGAATTGAATGAGGGGGAGGGATTCGAGAGAGGAGGATAAGGAAGAGGGGAGAGGACTTGTGGACGGGTCTTTGTTTTGGGAAAAATTGGGGAAAAGGGAAAAAATTCTGAAAGAGAGGGGAAGAAGGAGGAAATTAGAGGACAAAGATTGTTTTGGGGAGATTTTAAAGGGGCATTGTTGTTGTTGGGAACTTTGGGCTCGGGGGCCAGGAAACAATAAGGATTCCTAGAGCTAGGGAGACGAAGGGGTTGTTCCTAGTTGGCTAGGAGGTACATATTCTGTTTGGGAAGTTTGGGCAAGAACAAGAACAAGTGAATCGGGCGCTAAATCAACCAACATGCAGGTCGAGGTATGTATTTTACTAAGGTAATATGTTTTTATTATGTTGTTGTTATTATTATGTCTATTTACCAGTTTATTCTTAGTATAAAGAAAAACATGAAAGGAAACCTTGAACTAAATTGCAGTTATTTCAGCAGGAGATTAGGAGATAATTATTATTTTATTGATTCCCTGAAATAGAAGGCCTTACAAATGGTATCAGAGCCCGGTTTCAAAAATGAAACCTAGGGTTTACCCTTCTAGAACCCTAGAAAACACAACCCTGAACCCTTGGTCATACAACTACTCTTTTTTGCAACCCTTAAATAAACCAAAAATAACCCAGAAATGACCCTAGAACCCTAAGGAAACTACCCAAAAAAGTATTGGAGAAGAGGGTGAGTGAACCAGGGAAAAGACCCTGCCACACCGCTTCCAGTCCCATGTCCACATGTTCCTTGTCCCTTTAATCCAACCCCTGTACCTGCAAACTCATAAGAACCTCTACCTGCACCAACAAGGGATAGAGACATCATGATTAAGGGTTAGATGCAATATATAATATATATATATATAAAATAAAAGGAATGAACCAATGCACAAGTCAACACACCAACACACACCAGCCCATAGGTCTTCATACACTAAGTGTCTCAAAAAAAAATATTGTGGCTAATAGCACCCAATGTCCAAGTTGCATTACAATTCTAAGTCCACAAGCCAGGAACTCGAGAGATAAAACCACCAGATCCAAGCCCAAGCCAATGCCTATCACCAAGTGCCAAAGTCCAGAAACCAATCTCGGCCTAAGTCGAATCCAGGAACCAAGCGCTAAGCTGAAGGTAGGAGACCATGAGGGATCCAAAGAGGATGCATTGTGCATCAAGGCGTGTATAAGCCAACACTCAAGACCGAGCACACACAGAGCCACCAAAGAGAAGCCACGAGGATCCCATAAGGGGTGTTTCATTTGCAACAACACCCAAGATCAAATCCACATGAAGCACATGTGCACCAAGCCACGATTCAAGAGGTAGTCTCAAGGAGCCCACAAGTCTACACCTTTATGCACAATGCATCTATTTTAGCGTCGAGCCACCAAAGGGGATCCCACCAGGGGCATTCAGCTCATGCACTATGCATCGGGCGCCCAACACTTAAATCCCAACGCCCAAGAACAAGCCAACACAAGACCATGAGAAGGAGAGCCTACAATGCGCAAGCCACCAAGCCACGAGGAGAGCCCAGTGGGGGCATAACTCAGGCGCCCAAGCTATCAAGTGCATAAGCCTGCAGGTGGAGTTTCTTTGCACTACGCGTCTGAGGGGGGAGGAGCCCACAAGGGGCGATGCATCCAAGCTATCAAGTCCACAAGAAGAGGCAGTCATGGCCTGACTACCATGGTCGAGCCCGCAAGCCCTAAAGGAGAAAATAGAATGAGGTTGCGCATGTTGTCCATGGCTATGCCTTTAGGTGGCTGGCCAGGGAGCCATGAGCCACACTCAAACCTGCGTAGAGGAGAAACCCTGAGTGAGAAAAAAAAAAGAATAACGAGACAAATGAGCATGGGATGTGCGACCTAGGGTTTTGGAGTTAGTCTTATGGCGAGAAGGGCGAGGAGAGTGACATGTGGGTCTCATGTAAGGCCTTGTGTCCTCATTTTGAGGATGCAGGGTTTATTATTATTATTATTATTATTATTATTTTATATATAAAGGTGTTCTATTTGTACTCCGCGGGAATCGAACTCATGATCTTTCCAAAGCCAACAATTTACATTCCACACACCTATTTAAATCTTTTATTTTATTTTATTTTTATTTAAAAAAATATTATTATTATTATTTTATCTTTGTTTTCTTTTATTTAAAATATATCTAGTGGGATATTTACTTATTTAAATTTATTAAAATAGTTTGAACTGAATTCAGTTAATTAAGTTTAATTAAGTTATATTAACAGGTCAATCTTATAATATATTATAAGGGTTAAACTTATAATTAATGAAAGAGTGATTAATTAATTAATGTTGATTGATTAATTAAAGAGAATTGATCTATGTAAATTAATTCTAATGATTAATAAATTGATAATTTATGAGACTAAGGGTATTATAATTAATGATATAAGAGCGATTAATCTGAGTGGTGCATATTGATACACTGATGGGTTTGATGCTTGATTATACACACAAGTTAGAGCAATTGTTGATTGCAGTGTAGCATTGGCATAGCTAGCAAGGTGAGAGAGTTGTTAGGATTCTTGAACAAAGTTACCAAGCCTAGAGGCTTTTGACCCTGACCCTTAGCCACTTACCATATAGGAGTAATGTCTGTTTACAGACAAGTATAATGAACTTACGCCTAACACTATGTTTGCAAGTATAAGTTTGAGCAAGATGTGGAATGCCTTAAAATATTTCCTGATAAGAATTTGGATGAATGCAGATTCAGTTATTCAAGATGGTTAGGACTCAGGGAAATCGAGGTCATGGGGTATCATCGCAAGGACCACCACCATTGCTTGAATTAGCTCTCATTTTGCGCTCCTTGGAGGCTATTAATGAGACATTAAAGGGACGCCAATCAACAGATGTCAAAGTGGAACCCCCACCATATGGAGTGGGTAACCCTGAAGAGTTGAGGGACTCATATGGAGGGCCTCAACCAGGGGACATAACCAAAGAACTACAGAAGATCAAACTCCCATAGTTTGTTGGGGGTCGTGCAAGTGAACGTGTTGAGGCATGGTTGGAAGGAATGATGTGATGTTTCGCCTTAAGAGACTATGCTTCCACATCAAAGGCGAAGATAGTGATATTTCAGTTAAGGGACAATGCCTTGAATTGGTGGGGGCAGTTGCACCTTACCCCAAACACCATCTCATGGGAGATTTTTGAGGAAAGGTTCCGAAGGAAATATTTTCCTGCGTACTACGAGGAACAACAGGTAGGAGCATTTCATGCTCTAGTTCATGGAAATGGGATTGTGGAAGAGTATGAGATCAGGTTCATGGAGTTAGTCAAATATGTCTCGTACATGGATACCGATCAACGATAGGTAGAACATTTTTTGTACGAGTTAAACCCTAAGATAAGGGCCATGGTACGGATGTGGAAACCATCACCAGTAGCTGAAGTAGTTGAAAATGCTCATTACGCGGAGGATCATATGAGCTTAAATGAAGGTATGAGATCAACCATTCCACAACATCCTAGATTCATGGGGAAGGACCTTCTCCAGGGGAGGAAGCTCTAGGCCACCTCCTTATGGCAATAGAGTCGCACCTAGAGAAATTACAATAGGTATTTCAATGGCAGTGAGTGTAGCATCCCACTCATTACCAACAACGCGGGAAGGTCCATGACCTTCTCAAGGAGCAGCAAGTAGGGGTAGGGGTTCTAGGGGAAGGAACTCATTTCAGAGACCATCATAGGGCAGTGTGCAAGTTCCATCTAGTGTTACTTGTTGGGGGTGTGGAGGACCTCATTACCAGCGTGATTTTCTAGAGTCACAAGAAGGCTTTGTGCATAGAGAAGGAAAGGCCCCGATGGGAAGAGTGAGTAGTAGCCGCCAGATTTATGCAGCAGTTGATAACCGCCAGGAAGAGCATCAATCCATTGTGGTGGAGTCGTCAGGTAGGCTAAATCATGTCAATGTTAATATTTTATTTGATTATGGTGCTACATATAGTTTCATTTCACCTTGTGCATTAGAAAAGTGTGGGTTGGAAGCCTACGAGCACAATGACTTTAAACAAGTTGATAAGGCTTCGGGGGGGAAACAAGCGATAGGACCTAGTGTCGATAATTGTCTAGTAGACATGGGAGTGTGTACTACTAGGTTGAAGGTGTACATCACCGCTCTAGGGACGTATGACCTAATCATTGGAATGGACTGGTAGAATCCCATCGAGTTATGGTAGATTGTTTCACGAAAAGGGTGCTTTGTGTTGATGATGAAGGAAGGTCAGTAGAGATCCACGGTGTACAGAGGAAGGTGTATCTATGATTTATCTTGACCATGAAGGTTAAACATTGCATGAGGCAAGGTTGTCAATTATATGTAGTGGAAGCAGTCAATGAAAGGAAAGGACCCTCCTTGGATTAGTGTTCAATATTGTCGGGGTTTGAGGATATTTTTCCGAAAGAGTTGCCTAGCTTACCTCCTAAGAGGGAGCTTGATTTTACCTTTGAGCTAAAACCTGGTGTGAAGCCAATTTCCAGGACATCGTATAGAATGACAGCGTCAGAACTTTGTGAGTTGCAGATGCAGTTAAAGGAACTACTTGACTTAGGGATAATAAGGCCTTGTGTCTCACCTTGGGCTGCACTAGAAATTTTTTCAAGAAGAAGGATGGTTCCTTACGATTGTGTATATATTACAGGGACTTGAACCATGTTACACTAAAAAATAGGTACACAATGCCACAAATAGATGATCTCTTTGATCAGATGAAAGGAGCTGAAGTTTTATCAAAAATTGATCTGCGATCAGGGTATCACCAGTTAAGGATTGAGGAAGGTGATATTCCTAAAACTTCCTTTCGAACTCAATTTGGGAAATAAGAGTTCATTGTAGTACCTTTTGGTTTGACCAATGCGCCAGCAGTGTTCATGAGCCTCATGAATGGTGTATTCTGAAAATACTTAGACCGCTTTGTACAGGTCTTTATGGATGATATCCTCATCTATTCCAGGAATGAAAGAGAACACGAGGAACACTTGTGAGTGGTGTTGTCATGCCTTAAAGAGAACAAATTGTATGGAAAGTTGTCGAATTGTTCTTTCTTCCAGAAAGAGATTCATTATTTAGGTCATATCATTTCTGGTGAAGGAATCTCTATGGACCCAGAAAAGGTGAAGGCCATTATGGAATGGCCAATGCCGAAAAATGCTCATGAGGTGAGAAGCTTCATGGGGCTAGGTGGTTATTATCGGAGGTTTGTGGAAGGGTTCTCTAAGATAGCGAAACCCATCACCACCTTGCAGCACAAGGGGGTCAGGTATGAATGGACAGAGGAATGTGATATTGCATTCATCGAGCTTAAAAGGTTGCTAACTAGTGTGCCAATTCTACAAGTGCCAGATATGGAAAAAGACTTCACAATCTGCACGAATGCCTCGAAGCAACGATTGGGTAGGATGGGGGAGTGATAGCATATGCATCAAGAAAGTTGAAGCAACATGAGGAGCTTTACGCTAATCATGATTTAGAGTTGGCAGTTGTAATGCTAGCTCTGAAGCTTTGGAGACATTATCTAGTGGGGTGAAGCTTTGAGCTCAAAAAATACCATGAAAGATTAAAGCATATCTTCACTCAAAGGGATCGCAATGCCAGGTAGAGGCGATGGAGTGAGTTTATGAGTGAGTATGATTTTGGAATTTCATACATCAAGGGAAAGGAGAATGTGGTCGCGGATGCTTTGAACAAGAGACCATGTGTCTTCTCCTTGGTACCCTTAAAAGTTAATATGAGGGAGCTCACGTTGGGGAAACTTCTTGGAGATAGTTGGTATTTAAAGGTTACTTCAACCCTCGAGAGTGGGAGGCAATTAGATCCAAAGTATGAAGGATATATCCTGGAAGCAGATGGATTATTAAGATATTAGGGAAGGATGTACATCCCCGGGGGTGGGGATATTTGAAGCATCATACTCAAGGAATCCCATAGAGCACTTTATTATGCACATTCGTGTGTGAAGAAAATGTACGCGAACATGAAGAAGATTTTCTTCAGGGTAGGTGTGAAGCGTGATGTATTCCATTTCGTCGCTAAGTGCCTAGAGTGTCAACAAGTGAAGGCTGACCACCACCACTCGGCAGGTCTCCTACAACCACATGATGTTCCTATCTCCAAGTGGGAAGTCATTTCTATGGATTTTGTTGTGGGATTTCCACTCACATCGCACAGACACAATACCATTCTTGTGATAGTTGATAAGTTGACCAAGAATGCTCATTTTATTTCGGTTAGAGACACTTATGATGTCACTGTTGTGGCACACGTGTTTATAAGTGAGGTCATCCATCTGCATGGGTTACCCAAGAAGATCATTCCAGATAGGGACTCTCGATTCACATATAGGTTTTGGACAAGTTTGAAATCAACGTTGGGAACTCAATTGAACTTAAGCACAACATATCATCCTGAAACAAGTGAGCAAACTGAGAGAGTAAATCAGGTTATGGAAGACATGCTTAGGATGTACATTATGGATAATCAAACCCATTGGGAGAAGTACCTACCTTTGGTAGAGTTCGCCTACAATAATAGTTTCCATAGCTCCATTGGAATGCCACCCTATGAAGCTTTGTATGGAAGGCCATGCAAGACACCGTTGAGTTGGGAAAGGTTAGAATATCGAGTGACAGTTTGGCCAGAATTGATTCAAGAGATGGAGGAACAAGTGATTCGGATTAGGCAGCGACTATAGGAAGCACAAGATAGACAGAAAAGTTGTGTTGATGCACATAGGACTGAACGAAGTTATAAAGTGGGAGATCAAGTTTTCATTCGTATCAGGCCTAATAAGAGTACCATTCGGTTCGGGAAGGGGACAATTTTTTCGCCTCGATTTATAGGACTGTTCAAAATCCAAGAGAGAATTGGACCCGTTGCCTATTGTCTCGTACTTCCACCCCACTTGCATAAAAATCATAATGTTTTTCATGTATCTGTTCTACGTCATTAAGTTGTTGACGAATCTCATAACCTGGATTGGAAGGAATTGTAGGTATCGGACGCGAGAACCCTGATGGTCGAACCGTTACACGTATTGGACCGTAGGGTCCGACAGCTAAAGAATCATTTGGTAGACCAAGTTAAGGTCCAGTGGGACAAGTATAGCCCAGGATCTGCTACTTGGGAGGATGCAGAGGCCTTACGACAAGATCATCCATCATTTTTTTGACCACCTCGGGAATATGTTTCCCGAAGGTTGCGTGTATGTAATGCCACCGTTTGACTTGGATGGCTAGAATTACTTAAGGCCTAATCATCTTTTATTTTCTATTAACTGTGAAACTATTAATGATACACTTGAAATTTTAAGACATATGAACCTATGTGAATGTCAATTCTATGAATGTTTATCATTATTTGAATTATGATGGATATTATGCAATCTATTTCTAACTTGAAAATTTTAACATTTAAAGTTGTTGGTACGTGGATACCGAATTGAGGATATGATTAAATGCATTTACATGATGATAATGCATGGATATGTATGATTTTGTGTTATAGACTAATCTATAGGTCAATGGGATATGAAATAGCCAAAAGATAATGATAATAAAAGTTTGATGTCGTGAACATCGACCGAGAAACAATATGGTATGAATCTTTGTATGTCAAATTATGTTGGCTCAAATGAATTTTTATGATATGTGGACAAGTGCAGGTTTTTCAGGTGGCGAGACTGCCTAAAACTGAATATACGATGACAAAATTCCCAGCAACACATTGTCATTGTATGGTACATGGTAGGGTGTTGACCCTAGTTCTATTAGGAGGGGTAGAGGTGTTTCCCACCATGTATCCTCTGAAACCTGGAGTCATGGGAGGACGGTGTTAGCTCACGCTCCCCTAGACGTGTGATGATAACTATCAGTTGCCTATTGAGGAAGCTTGGTCAAGAGAGTTGACACTTCCGCTTACGGGTTGTATCTCAAGTTAGGTCAATATAGTTGACGCTCCAAGATAGTCCAACAGAGGAAGGATAGGGATGGAAGATGGAAGTAGGTTAGGGAGGAAGGATGACTAGAAGTAGTTGAGAGTGTGTGGGGATTTCGCCTTATAGTAGAATTTCTTGATTCTCTCTTTTTGAAAAATATTTATATATGTATATTTATAATTGTTTAACTGAACTACAATTATCCAAGTGAATGTTGCTTGTGCTAAATTATTATAATTGAGGGGTTTCGTGAACATTTTAACTGGTTTACTATCTTTTATGAAATGAATGGTCTCGTTGATTGGATTGGATGCATACAAGAATTACTTTAGGTGTGATGATTATTGTCATTAGTACATGTGTGAGTCGTGTATGTGTTGGCTACACATGCATGCCTTGCACATGTACACTAGTATGTATAAGTGTTTTAAATTGATGATGTTGTTTATTTGATGTAGATGTATGAATCATGTGTCATTACCCTTGTATTGTAAATTATTCTAACTTCGGCATGAAGCTTCTTGAAGGGTGGGTGTATGTAACAACCTAATTTGATTATTTATTTGTCATAGTTGTTAATTTAAATTTAATTAATTATTAAAATAAATTCAACGAGTCTTTTTATTATTTTATTATTAATAATGTAGGTGGAGTAATTAATGAGGGGATAAGGTTGTTGGGGAATTAATGAGGAGATAAGGCAGTTGGGGAATTGAATGAGGGGGAGGGATTCGAGAGGGGAGGGTAAAGAAGAGGGTAGAGGACTTGGGGAGGGGTCTTTGTTTTGGGAAAAATTGGGGAGAAGAAGGGAAAAAAATCTGAAAGAGAGGGGAAGAAGGAGGAAATTGGAGGACAAAGACTATTTTGGGGAGCTTTTACAGGGGCACTGTTGTTGCTGGGAACTTTGGGCTCGGGGACCAAGAAACCATAAGGATTCCTGGAGCTAGGGAGTCGGAGAGGTTGTTCCTAGTTGGCTGGGAGGTAAATATTCAGTTTGGGCAATTTGGGCAAGAACAAGAACAAGTGAACCAGGGGCTAAATCAACCAACCTTCAGGTCGAGGTATGTATTTTACTAAGTTAATATGTTGTTATTATGTCTATTTACCAATTTATTCCTAGTATAAAGAAAATCATGAAAGGAAACCTGAACTAAATTGCAGTTATTTCAGTAGGAGATATTTATTATCTTATTGAGGCCCTGAGATAGAAGGTCTTACACTCAGGTGTAATCACAGCAAAAAATTCCTATGATGCCATAGCTTCGAATATTTGTACTCGTAGTAAAAAATGGTGGCACAACTCATTATGGAAGTGGGAATTGACTTATAAGCTCAAACTCTGCACATGGCTACTGATGGAGAATAGGATCCTCACTTGGGAGAATTTGCAAAGAAGGGGACGTCAGGGTCCAGGGGTTTGTGCTCTTTGTCAACAAGACTTTGACTCGACCCAGGACTTGATGATACATTGCAGTTTTTCTTAACTGGTTTGGACAGAGTTGTTGGTAGCTCTTAAGATAAACTCTTGCTGGAATGGTTGGAACCTGCAAAATCTATTTAAGGATTGGTGTCTCAAGCATCCACTTTGGTACATGATGCCTTCCATTATTTGCTGGAAAATATGGTTGGAAATAAACTCAACGGTTTTTTAGGAAGGTCAGGCATCTACAACCTTGGTAATCCATGGGATCATGGGTTGGTTAGGGAGAACAAAGAAGAAAAAGCAACCTCCCATTAAATCCAAACTTCCTCCTATGATTTTCTTTGGAATACCAACAGGCTGGTTTGATGGGGTTGCACAAAGAAATGGTCAGATTTGCGGAGTGGGGTGAGTTATCAAGGTAAATATTCATACAAAGTACAAGTGGATGTTGAATTGTGGTCTAGGCACAAACACCAGAGCAAAAAATTTTGAAGTGTGGGAATTGTTATCCTTGGCAATCCACTTGCATATTTATGATCTTCAGGTGGTCGGTGACTCGATGATTATAATAGATTGGTTGAACTGAAAATGTGACCTATAGGTCATGGGATTGGATTTTTGGAAAGATTGTAATGAGGCCCTCATTCTAGAATTATCAGCCTTAGATTTCACGCATACTTGTAGAGATTTCAACCAGGAGGAAGACGAGCTATCTGTTATCGGACTAATCGGTAGGTGTAGACACTAACAGATCTTCCTAGATCCACCTGGATCTAGAACAAAACAGGACAGGACATGACTCTTTCCCTAAGTTATGACCATTGAATTAGCTAGTAAGGAGGAACAACTGACATACCTTTGTATCGTTTCCTTAGGTCTCTGTTTCTCCCGCTTCACTCTGGTGCTCTCATGATGTCAAGACCAAGACAACACAAACCAACCAAAGTCAAGATAGCAAAACGTATTCAATGTCAACTTATGCATATGATCAAGGAATTACACAATAAAGTAAGAGTGACTTTATGGGAAAGGGACATGTCGTTGTATCATATTAATTGAAAGTAGAAGATACAACCTGATCACCTTGATGTCGTAAGCTTCCTTTCGGTGACTCTTGGTTCCAACACACACACTTTCTCTGTACTTGCATGAAGAAGATCCAATTCCTCTTGATAGACCAACTAGAGCCTTCAAGCTTCTGTCCAAGCAGGGTTCTTCACACAATTCCTTCACCAATTCTTCAATTAATCTTGCTTAACCTTTTCCATGAGAATCCTTTCAATATATAGGAGAGGGTGATATGGTTACATGGATGAGAATGATCCCATCAAATCAGAGAAGTTAGTAAAATGACAACCACACGAATGCCAACTCATCTTCTAGAAGATTCCCTTCTAGAACCCTTGAGACTTCTTCTCTTTTCCAATCTTAAAAACAAGTTCGCACTATGTGTATAGAGCACACTGCGAGAAGTTTGCACCCTAGATGAAGGTAGCCTGCGAGAATGGATAATTCTCGCACCCTAGGCCATAAGCAGCCTGCGAACTCACTTTGAAAATATGTTTTCTGGAAGGAGATAAATGCCACTTTTCTCAAGAGAAAGTTCTTGTTGGGAGCATGAGTACACCATTGTTAATACATCACCAATATGACCAAAATCATGTGTAACAGAATGCCCCCCAAAGTATGAGGCCGGAATCAATGACAGTTGAAATACTTTGTAAACTACGTGTGTGTGTCGGAAACCAGGAGCGCACCTAATCGGAAACCTGCAAACAACCAAGCATCTGCAAAATATCATACTAGTTCTGAGGTAGGAATTCCCATACTCAGATCACAGACAGATGACATCATAAACAAAGGTCATGGCCACCAATCATACACCATGGATCCATGCCGTCAAAATATCGCATAGCCACCAAGAATACACTGTGGATCTATGCAAGAAAATTAAAATTAAAATGACATAGCCACGAGACATACAAAGTGGATCTATGTGTCAGCAAATTATACATATTCCATCACAGCCTGGATCAAAGAGATGAGACCTAGGGTCTTCAATCATGTCACCTGAAAGTACGAATCTAACCATGTGATTACATGTGCTGAAGTCGAACATGGTAGAAATCACTTGATTACCGGTCGTTGATGAAACCATTAACAAGTGCGAGGGAAATCACCATTAATGTCAATGACTCCCAAGGTACACTAGTACAATCCACTGAATGTGAATAAATGAGTTGAGGTCGAACATTCGACGGAATCTCCCGATCAGGGGTCAATGATGAAAACCCACTTTCGAAAGCGAGGGAACCTACCATTGAGGCATGCAAGTTCCAAGGTACCAAATAATTTCTAGGTCTTGTTTCTGGATAATGAGCTGGAGTCAACGGAACAAAACTCGTCACAGGAGGGCCTTGATGTATCCCCCATCAATGACATGAAATGAGTAACAGATTTTGAAGGTGAAATAGAGTATGATGTAAGTTGAACTGGACACAGGGAAGGCTGACACGAAGAGAATGGACAACTGTAGATGGCCGACTCAATAAAGGTTTCAGATGGACTTCTCTTGAACATATGAATGACACGACCAATGATTTGGCAGCACTGACTCAAAGACGACTCGGGATATGACCTTGTAGCAAGTCGAACGCAAGACAAATGGATTTCCCAAATCGGCTTCAGATAATGAATAGGAGGGTGTCATGTTCAAGAGCGACACTTACTGCCAATCATATGAATACGAAAACACATCCCTTTCCCAAATTTTTCCCCCACCATTTCTGGCGAGTACCTCTTTATTTTTACACAATCTTGAGGAGGATAACATATGCTTGTTGATGTAAGCTCATCCTTTGGATGAGTCCCTCGGAGTACGTTTAACGAACCCTAAGAAGGAGTGGTTCGGTCCCATTACGGGTCTTTCGATGTTTGTTTAACGAGTCCAAAGATAGAAAACTCAAAGGTTTTTCATGACTATAGAGTCTGGAAAAACACTCAAAAGAGAACTCTCTCAATTCCTTTTTCATAAAATAGTCTGATGAGACCGAAAAAGAGATAAATTACCGCCCAACAGATGCCTTCTTCGAATACTTTAACGAGCGTGAAAATATCAAGGTTGCTCGGCAATCTTTTCATGTTTAGAGAGTCTGAAAGAGCTTAAAGAGGACTCCAGGGGGTTCCTTTTTTGTATAACCTTGTTGAGCCCGAAAAAGTGATAAAAATGTGCTTGATTACGTTCTCATGTATTTTCGAGCATGAGAACGGACAAAGACTAAGCTCGAGGTTTTGTGCAAAAAAACCATAAAAAACAACTTAAACATGCGATGAAAAAGAGAAAAATATATGTATCCCTGCGTATGGACGTCAAAGTCGTCATGTCTGCAAAAAGTCGCACTCATAGGGGTATTAGGCATTAGGTTTGATAAATAAATCAATTATAAAAACCAACAAAAATGGTAAAAAGTAAATATAAGTGGGTAATAGTTCTTTTACCATAGTCATTGTAACTTTGCCAAGTTTTTAGCCCAAAACCCCTCTTTTACCCTTGAATTTCGGTGCTCGATTGTGGAAGGTAAGAACAACCATTTGGCGAACTGTCTCTGGCAGTGAGGTAAGCTCCTTGTCTTCTATCTTTTCATGATTCAATTTTTTATTTTCATTGGTAAATTTCAAGTTTTTGAGCTTATTTTAGGGCTCAAATTTGCGCTCAGGCATTCTCGCAGGCTAGCCACACGGGACCTACGAGAATGCATGATTCTCGCAGGTGGCCCTAAAGGCACCTGCGAGAACTTCACACTGTGCCAAAGGGGCACCTGCGAGAACCGCAAAATGAAAAATGTACCAAGGCTTGAAGAGATTTGTTGACCTTCTTCTTATGGTTCTTGTGCAGGAATTTGGCTGTCACCATGGTTATGGAATGGCGTGAAAGAGAGCATGAAGAAGATGATGCTATTGTCGGGAATAACCTAGGCACCGTTGCCGCTTTGCGAGACTGTGGTCTCCTGAAATTCTTTCGGATCTCGGGTATGAGGGCCCAAATCAGGCTGCTAGAGTACCTCGTTCATATGTGGGATGTGGACCAACAAGTATTCCACGTAGGGGTCCACACATTGTCCTTGGATATCGAGGACATTTATTTCCTGACAGGACTGTCACGACATGGGTACCACGCTAGCTTGACTGGTAGCCGAGGTGGTGGGTTTCCTATGAGTGAATATTGTCGTCGGTACTGTGTTCCAGAGGCGGAAAGAAGAAAAGGAAAAGTGGCCATTTGGGGGGTCTAGGATTTGACCCTTCGCACTATTTTGTTCACCATTGATCATATGGATAGGAGTGTTTCTCCACACATGGCTCTCCAGAGCTATTTTCAGTACGCCATAGAGTGTACTGAGCCTCGGGTCTTTAACTAGTCAGACGCAGTCCTTTGTAGCGTGAAGAGGCAGTTGACTAAATGCAGGAGAGGCGACCTGAAGTAATTCGAGTACGAGTCATTGTTGGTGTCCTTCTTTCTTGAGAGGGTCCCCTTGCTGAGGTTGTAGGTTGAGTGGGGTTTACCGGCTTCAGAGGATCCGAGGATGTTGAGGTGGTGTAACCTCATGTCCCGACATGTAGCTAGACCAATTATCAAATACAATGATTCCTTCTTCGACTGGTTGCGGCCACAAATGTTGATGGTCGATGATTATGCCTATGCCGAGTTGGAATTCCGAGGGGATCCGGACTTGGCCCTGCCCGAGGACGCTCAATGGGGAGATCTAGGTAAGAAGTACACATTTTTTCACTTTTTAAATGTTTTTGTGAGTTTTATCATATGCAAATGTTTTTATGTTTGTCCAAGGTCTAATTACAAAAATTATTTTTTGATGACACAGACATGGGGCCTTATCGACCTCTGGGTACTTCTCCTATTCAGCGACGAGGATAGGTGGCTCCAGTGCCACGATGGGATGCTGAATATTATGAGGCAGTGGAACAAAACTTAGAGGGTTTGACTGCTGACATTCCGGACATGCCTCTTGGAGAGGTCTCGCGGCGTTATCAGCGTCATACAGTGGGCGTGTCAGAGGCTATTGGCCGACTACTTTGTAGGGTTGCCCAGGCAGTCGTGTGTTACCGTGAACGTTATCCATGACATTACTTTGTAGAAGATATGAGCTTCAGATTTTGAAATTTTGGTCCTTAGATAGAACTTTTTTGTAAAAAACTTTTTAATCATTATATATACATATATACGGCTTCTACTGGCTTATCTTGTGTTATGTGATGTGATGTGATGTGATTGGTTTATAAATGGCCCAAATGTTTGTCTAATACATAGTTAGCTAATGCATCAGTTAATTTATTTAGACATCTAGGAATATGTTGATACTCAATATAATCAAAATAACGTTCCAAGAAGCGAATTTGCAAATATACCTGTAATAAAGTAGGACATCGAATAACATAGACATTACTTAACTGTAGTACTACTAGCTGTGAATCGAGTCGCACAACCAAGTGACGAATACCGAGTGAGATAGCATCAATCAAAAATTCGATAACGACGCTATACTCTGCAATATTGTTGGTCACACGGCCGAGGCACACACCTCGTAGAGTGATAAGTTCGTTTGTAGGGGCGTAAATTGCCCATGCAACAGAAGCAAGGTTCTGAGTACTACGGCTAGCGCCATCAGTGAAGCCAATGTGGGGTAGCGAAGACTCCGACATTTGGAAACCAAACACAACATAACATAAGAGCAGAGACCAGATAACGAAAAAAGCATACTACAGTAACAGACAAGAAATATGATACAATAAAATACAAGTACTCGTGCACAGGTGATCTTATGCATAGTACTTCTTTAAGTACAACCCATTTCTGGGTTCACTCAAAGGGATACCGTCATAATCTACTAACTCGTAAGCTCCTTTCTCCAAAACTCATCTAACGATATAAGGACCTCGCCACATGGCTTCGAATTTTTCAGCTCCTATCATATCTTGATCTTGTTCCTAGAGGAGAACCAGATCTCCTTCGGAGAAAACGCGAGGCTTGACATGTTTGTCATATTGGGCCTTGACACGTTTCTTCAGGGCTTCTATGACTAGGGTAGCGTCGCGTCGAGTTTCGTCTAATCGCATGAGATACAACAGACGTTCTTCCTCGACAGAAGTGTTTGGTAGGAGTTCGATGGCTATTTTTGAGGGTATCTCACATTCAATCGGGAGGATGGCTTCTAGACCATAGACTAACTGGAAAGGTGTAAACCCAGTAGCAAACTTAACAGATGTCTGGTAAGCCCACAATGTTGAAAACAACATTGTGTGCCAACTTGTTTTGGGAATCCCTATCATTCGTCGAAGCATGGTTATGAGAACTTTGTTAATTGCTTCGACTTGGTCGTTGGCTTGTGGGTAATAGGGCGTTGAGTTTTCATGGCGAAGCCCCAACTTTTCAGTGAGTTCGGACATCATGAAGTTTCGAAAGTGGCTACCGTGATCAGTGACGATAGCTTGAGGAACACCAAAACAAGCTATGATGTGATTGAAGATGAATAATGATGCGGTCTTTCTAGCATTGTCAAATGTCGGCATCGCCTCGGCCCATTTCGTAAAATAATCTACGACTACAATAATGTATCTATGCCCCCCGGCTGAGTGGGGGTGACATGTCATGAAATCGATACCCCATTTCGCAAAGGGACCAACAGAGACCACAGGGTGAAGAGGAGCAGGATGTGACCATATCTTATGATTATAGGTCTGGCAAGCGTGGCATTTTTGGATGGTAATTATGCAATCGTTAAATAAAGAAGGCCAAAAATACCCTGCTCGTAAGATCTTATAGGCAGTAGCATACCCGGACATATGATCACCACAGGCTCTAGAATGGAAGTCATTTAAGGCTTTCTCGGCTTCGTCAAATGTGAGGCAGCGTCGAAAAACTGAGTCAATGCCACGACGATAAAGAGTATCCCCGAGGATAGTATATTGACGGGCTTAGTAGCGTATTCGACACCAGTCAATACTGGACAGATTGGGCCGAAAAGTATGGGTTTGGAGATATATGATGATATCTCCATACCAAATATCATCGGAACTAATTAGGAAAAGGGATTCATCAGGTAATGAATCAGCTGCTACATTTTTCGTTTCAGAGTAGGGAAAGTCGCATATCAACTCGGAAAACACTAAGGACTTCTTGGACTTAGCTCGTTCGAATTCCAAGTCAAAATCCTGGAGTATCACAATCCATTTGGAGTATTTTCTCCCTAGCAATTGACGTGTGAGAATGTGTTGCATAGGGTTGCAGTTAGAAATTACCGTAGTCTTGCGAGAGAGGATATAGTGCCGGAAATGTTGAACTGCTTGGACGGTTGCCAAGGCCAGTTTTTTGACATGTAAATACTTGGTTTCAGTAGGCGTTAGACTTTGACTCAAGCAATAGATAACATGTTCGTCATGAGAATCATCCTCTTGGACGAGAACCATAGCGATGGTGTAATCTGAGGCTGCGAGGTAGAGGAAATAATCGCGACTGTAATCTGGGGGGAAGAGAAGCGGAGCACGTGTCAGGGACAGTATCAAAGCTTCGAAGGCTCTGTTTGCAATGGTATCACATACGAACTCAGACCCCTTTTTGAGTAGTCGCATAAATCCAAGAGTTATCTTGGCGTAGTTCGGGATGAAACGACGAAAAAAGTTTGCTTTCCCTTGCAAACTTTGTAACTGGCAAAGTGTAGAAGGAGGAGGGAGATTGAGAATCACCTCGACCTTTAAAGGATCTACCATGATCCCTTGACGTGAAACAATAAAGCCTAGAAGTCGGTCGGATTCTATGCAGAAAATGCATTTGTGAGGATTCAAGCATATATGGTAAAACCGATAGCGGAGGAAAATGGCTCGGAGGTGGATTGGATGATCGACCCGGCGGATGGAATGAGCGGGTAAGTCATCAAGATATGGCTGCACGATGTGCTTGATATCATGGAAGGCATAAGACATAGCGCGCTGAAAAGTTGTGCCAGCGTTCTTTAGACCAAAAGGAAGTTTCCGATAGGCGAAAGTTCCCCAAGGGAAAATGAAAGCGGTTTTGTGTTGATCCTCAGGAACAATATTGATTTGATTATATCCGGAGAAACCATCCATCAGAGAGAAGATTTCGCTTATGACACAATCGTCGACAATATGGTCGACGAAGGGGGTAGGAAAGTTGTCTTTAGGACAAGCTTTGTTAATATCCCTATAATCAACGCATACGCGGATTGTGCCTTGTTTCTTGTTGATCAGAACAAGATTGGAAACACAGTCAGTGAGGGCCACCGGGTAAATAAAGACGGCTTTGAGAAGTTTCTTGACTTCAAGCTTAATAGCAGCCGCTTTACGTGGGTGAACTGGACGAAGGCGTTTTCGGACAGGTTTAGAGTCTGGGTATGTCTTAATCTCATGTATCACAATGTCGGGGTCGATACTCGGCATTTCTTCGTAGCTCCAGGCGAAGACGTCACGAAATTCTTTGAAAAGTGACTTGTAGGTGACGATTTCATCAGGGGAACACGAAGCTCCGATATGCACATTTTCAACAATTCCAAGTTTGATGGATATGCCAAGGGGAATAGTGGGTGAGATATTGCTTAATTTCCCTTCAGAAAACACATCGTGTGTAGACTCGGGAACAGTTGAAATGACGACAACGGTCGACGGGGTCGAAATCTGTTGATAGCTCTCGATGGTGTGTTGTTCCAGGAAGAGGATGGAACGGTGATGGCCATCGTTCCAGGGAGTGTCTTCCATGACAGACATAATCATCTCGTCTATAGGAAAAATGACGCGGAAAGGGTCTGGAGATAAATCACTAAGAGAGGGGTAGAAGGGGTTGTTGATTGAATGGCCTGATAGGCGGATTCGACCGGACTTAAAGGCATTTCATCACCGTAACGAAGATGATCGCCGAGGTCAGGTACCATCCATGGGTCGGGAGACGCAGGGGTTCCGTGAATCAAGGTGGAGATCATGTTGATTGAAGCAATAGACGAGTGTGGAACATCGGGTGGTGGAATGGGGAAGGTATCCATTAACGAAGAGTCTTTGAGAAGACCTACACCGACATTTTTGTACCCGGGGGGGTGTTTGGCGATGAACGGTATGTTGCTAGTACGCGTATCTGAGTTAAAGAAGGCTAATTGGTCAACGGTGATTACCTTTCCTTGATGTGGAAAACGTACAACACGAAAAAGAGTCGACACAACTGCGTGCATGGAATCGATCCATCTACGGCCAAACAGAAGATTGTAATCGAGAGGAGCGTCAAGGCAATGAAGGAAGGACACCATAAGGCTTAAAACCGGAGCCATTGAAGGCTTTGAGTGTGTTATGGGATTCATTCAAAGAGGGAGAGCCGATGGCTTTCCAGAAGGTAACAGACATGACACACGTCGAGGCACCCTCGTCGATAACGGTTCTACAAATGTTTTTGTCAGAGACAATCACTTGGATTTGGAATGCGAGTTGAGGGGGTAACCTTGGAATGTGATCTTCCAAGTCAAAAATTATTAAATTCGTATATGTCGGGTCGATTCCACTGATAGCTTTCAACAGTGCCTTCCGTTGTGTGGGACAACTTTGAAGGACTTCGAGGGTTGACATCGAGGAAGGTGCTTGGGCCAGATCTGCAACAATGTGGTAGTTCTGGGCAGCACGAGCATGAGGATTGAAAGTCGATTTCTGAACGACACCCTTTGGAGGAGGGAAAGAACTGTGTCAAGGCTCGGTCGTTCGAGATGAAGAGGACCGTTGGTAGGTGGAGTCATGGGAGATGATTGGACCAACAAAGGAGGTATATCATCAACCTTCTCCTTAGAGGGAGAATAATCTTTGGCTCGAGTGGTAAGTGCGATGCCATTCTTCTTTGAATCGCCAGTACACATTAATACATAAGATGTAGTGGAGGGGGAAGGTTGGTCATGAATGACCAATTGGGCCTATTGTTGAGAGGGGAAGGGTTGCGACAAAACGGCCGGAGTGGGTGGTTTCGGGGCCCCTTGAAGAAACCTAGTAACCTCGGCACATCGTGGACAATCCTTCGTGTAGTGATCATCACCACAGATAAGACAAGGGTATCAGGGTTTGTGCTTATCCCTATCGTCAACAGGTGGAGTTTTGGTTCTCTTTGCTTGCGAAGCATTTTTGTCCTCCTTATTCTTACCCTTTCCTTTTCTGCATTTGTTTTTACTACCGGGGGTAGATTGAACAGCATTGAACTTAGAAGTCTTGTTGGTGGGAGGGGTAGGAGATGGAGCATTTTGAACCTTAGAAGAAATGGGTTTGGGGTTGTTGCTCGAGGTGGAATGTGGTTGGGCATGGAAAGTGCCAATCACATCATCAATTGCATGAGAAGCAGCTGGAGTAGTTGAAGTGGCGGAAGTGGAAGGACGAGGTGCATCAAGGAGTAAGTCGTAAAGAGTACCCGTTTGTGAGTAAACGAGGTCAAGGTATTGAGCAAGACTAATGGCTTGTTCTTCCGTGACAACCCCACCCATGGCGATGTCATGACTGATGTCATTCACAAAGGATGTTTTGAACCACTCTGCCAACAAGTGATCGGGAAGTTCGAGTTTGATGAGACGTCGTCTTCGTCGCCACTCATGAATGTGATCGAAGATATGAGTGGCTTTGTTTTGTTTGAAAGAACTCAAAATCTCGGTCCCTGTTTCATAATGGATCGGTAACTAGTAGTGGGTGAGGAAATCCATAGCGAGGGTGTTGAAGTCGGCGAAGAAAACTCGTGGTAATTCTATATACCACTTTGCGGTAGAACCCGTGAGAGTTCTTTGAAAAATACGTAAACAAATAAAGTCATCCATCAAGGAGTTGGATGAGCACCAAAGGTGAAAAGTCATGACGTGATTGTTGGGGTCCTCTCCCTCTTTGCCATCTAATTTAGGGATGTAAAATGGTAGCTTGGCAGGAATAGCGGGCCATTGGGGAGAGTGACGGATCAGATCGTTTAAAATCCTCGACAGATCCGGAAGATCCAAAGTGGCTAAGAAGGGAAACTGTTGATTCACATGTGGGTACTGGTGGCTTTGGGGAGGGAGTCTCGTCGGCAAACCAGTGGGACCATAAGCAGTCTGCATATAATGTGAAGACCCAGGTAGATTCGGTGGTTGTTGTGGAGGAAAGTAGTTCATGGGATTGTATCCTTGAACAAGGACGTGAGTTTGAGCATTCGAGCCCCAAATAGGATTGGACGTACTTGGATATGGTTGGCCTATACTAGGGGGTATAATGGATGTAGATGGAGGCTGTTGCCCCCCATTCGATTGAGGATTATGTTGTATCAGATGGTTCCAATACTGGGCCAAGGATGGAGGTATGTTTTTTCCATAGGGTGGGGTCGGTGAGGGTTGTCCTCCAATCGGGGGTTGAGTTACAATTGGGGGTTGTGTTCCAACTGGGATTTGTGTGCCAATAGGAATTTTCCCTACAAGGGGGGTTTGAGTCAAACCTCCTTGGTGAAATTGTCCACTAACAGGAATCTGGTAATTTGGTGTGAACGACAAAATGGTGCCACTAGGATTAGTGCCGCCGATAGAGGATGGAGAAGGTCCTCCGAAAGGGGGTTGAGGAAGTGTCGGAATGAAGTCGGGAAGAGAGTGCCCACAAGAAGAGGGACCACCAGGAGTGTTGGATGGGGTTTGTGTAGGAGTGGGAATAGAAGCATTCAACGCACGGTATCCGGGTGGAAGTGTCGGGGTGACACTGGGTGAGAGCGGTGTGCCAATGGGGGCTTGACTAGCCGCTGTAATCCCGGTGTGAATACTCGTAGTATCTGTGTAATGGACCATTTGTAAAGGGAGGGTCAAGATGTGGTCAGCTCGCGGAGTGTCTGTTCCAGGAAAATAATATGCAGTAGTGAAAGGTAATGCGTTTGAATCAGAGGTTTCGGGTAGCTCAGGCCCGACAATTATATCGACACCTGCTCCAGAGCCAAAGAGATCCTGTCTAAAAATGCCAGTGGCCCAAAAAGGATCTTGACCTTTAGGTCCTGGAAACAGTCCAGTTGGTGATCCGAAAGATTGAACAACTAGTTCTCCAGAAGGGGTCAGTCGCATAATACGTCTCTTAGAGGTGGGGTGAAGTCTAAAGTCCTCCCGAGAATTGAAAATTCAGAATCATTCTAGAGAGTTAGTTATCTCCAGCTTTGGAGTGGTGATGTCTTGGACTTCACTCTGTTGAGGAGAGCCCTCCGGTGGGTTGGTAGGCAAGGGTTGAGATCCTTCCATATTTTCTAGAGGTAAACCATGCATTCTACGTGAACGACGTGGAGGGTCAACTGTGAACGAATTAAAAAAATGGCGAAGAGAACCCTATGGTCAACTTGGGTGAACAAACAACATGCGCTAGTAAAAAATCTAGGAAACAACACCAAGCAAACAAGACCTTCTAATTATGAAGTTACTAGTTGGTGATGAAATCCAACGTCGCAACAACGAGACAAGAAGGGGTTGGGCTAGGGTGGAAAAGTTACGCTGACGACCTGCTTAACAGACTTACACCCTGGTGCAAGCTCCCACACATAATCGTGGGTATACCCTCCAAGGAGACCGAGTGAGTTTGGCCAACGTCGATTCCAGGTACCGTGAAGACTTGCCCCTTCACAGTCACCTCGTATAAGACCCTAAGAATATAGGCCACTAAGGTTACCACCTACAACAATAAATCCTGGGGGGACAGTCGACAGTCTGATCCACACGCAAGGGCAGGGTATCTAGCCCGAAATCAACTTGAAAGGCTTCCACTCATCATTGTGGTTATACCTTCAAGTGACCCCTGTAATATGTGCAATCTCTACACCGATATCAACAAAGCAGGGTGAGTAACTCTGTCAATATCAATTCGACCTCGGGTTTGACCCTTGTGTGAGAAGGGCTTCCCAGGAAAAAATGTTGCAAATGGAATTTGACACTCCTTAACACAAGATGCTATTGTGTGTTTTGTGCTTTGGAGAGTGTATCTCTCTGCCTATTCCAAAGCTCCAGCCTAGCTAATTGTTGGTGTAATAGAGTCCTAGATATGAGTTACTAGTTAAATTTTAAAATTGTGCAATATTATTAAAGGCTGTTGTTACTCAAAGGTGACGGAAATGAAACCGATGTTGTGTGAAACTCTGACCCAACAATGCATAGATAGGAATGAAAAATATCAATTCTTGTTCGATGAATCCTATTTACAGGAGGGAAAGAGGAGTTTTTTGGAACGATCTTGAACTACGATATACAATCTTCTTTAAAATACAATCTTCAACGAATCACGTAACAATGACAATTCTCTATTTGTTCTATTTCAATGATTGATTTCCAGTATTTTCAAAATGAAAATGCGCTTTAAAAAGAAAAATGTTTTTTACTTTTCAAAAAGAACCACCATGGTGGTGAAACTAAGGAAAACCAATAACTAACAAATAATCAATAAACAAAACCCAAACCAATCTTTCAATGGAGACAAAGATGACAAGCAGATAAGACTAGTCTTTTCAATTGCATGAGAACAACGATTTTCTAAGTAATGAGCAGATGAGAAAGACAAACAATCCCAACTTTCAAACCGATCATCGGCTCCTAACCAAACAAGTACTCAGATTCCAGGATCAAAGATTATATCATTGCTAAGAAAAGTCAAGAGACGAGAGTTGAGAAAAAGAATGAACAAGAAGAGTCTTTGATTTCCGAAGACTGATCGTTCACAAAATATGAAGTCAAGAAACAACCAACCAGTAGCCCAAGAAGTTATTTTCAGACACACATACAGATCTGGGCATCTGAGCATACAAAAACCTTAATTCCAAAAAAAAATTTAAATGGGTTCGCAGGCTATCCATAATGTACAGTGCGAAAATGGGCCATTCTCGCAGTCTAATCACAAGCAGGATGTGAGAATCTCGCATTGGACTGAAAGGCAGAGTGCGAACTCAAGGGGTTCTCGCAGGCCACAGAGGGGTTCAATGCGAGAAGGCCTGAAACTAGGAAAAAATTTTGGAAAAAGACAAAAAAATTGAAGGGACTTCTGGACCCAGAGAGTCTATCAGGGTCTCCTGAAGACTCAGAGATTGATAGAAATGAAGAAAGGTAAGGCAAGAGCAAATGGCCAAGGAAAAACACCAAAAACCACTAAAAAATGGGTTGCATCCCCAGTGGAGTCACCAATTTTGTTATCGGACTAATCGGTAGGTGCAGACACTAACAGATCTCCCTAGATCCACCTGGATCTAGAACAAAACAGGACAGGACATGACTCTTTCCCTAAGTTATGACCATTGAATTAGCTAGTAAGGAGGAACAAGTGACATACCTTTGTATCGTTTCCTTAGGTCTCTGTTGCTCTCGCTTCACTCCGATGCTCTCATGAGGTCAATACCAAGACAACACAAACCAACCAAAGTGAAGATAGCAAAACGTATTCAATGTCAACTTATGCATATGATCAAGGAATTACACAATAAAGTAAGAGTGACTTTATGGGAAAGGGACATGTCGCTGTATCATATTAATTGAAAGTAGAAGATACAACATGATCACCTTGATGTCGCAAGCTTTCTTTTGGTGACTCTTGGTTCCAACACACACACTTGCTCTGTACTTGCATGAAGAAGATCCAATTCCTCTTGATAGACCAACTAGAGCCTTCAAGCCTCTGTCCAAGCAGGGTTCTTCACACAATTCCTTCACCAATTCTTCAATTAATCTTGCTTAACCTTTTCCATGAGAATCCTTTCAATATATAGGAGAGGGTGAGATGGTTACATGGATGAGAATGATCCCATCAAATCAGAGAATCTAGTAAAATGACAACCACATGAATGTCAACTCATCTTCTAGAAGATTCCCTTCTAGAACCCTCAAGACTTCTTCTCTTTTCCAAGCTTAAAAACAAGTTCGCACCCTGTGTATAGAGCACACTGCGAGAAGTTCGCACCCTAGATGAAGGTAGCCTGCGAGAATGGGTCATTCTCGCACCCTAGGCCATATGCAGCCTACGAACTCACTTTGAAAATATGTTTTCTGGAAGGAGATAAATGCCACTTTTCTCAGGAGAAAGTTCTTGTTGGGAGCCTGAGTACACCATTGTTAATACATCACCAATATGATCAAAATCATATGTAACACTATCCAAACAAGCTCTAGAACTTTCGGAAGCCATATTAAGATACTTTCAGATGGAGGATGGGCTTGTGGGTCCATCTCTATTCCTAATTCTGTATTGATGCATTTTTGTATTTACTGCTATGTAGATTTAATCTTTTTGATGGTACTCGAATCTCAGGAGGGTTGTATGGATTGGACTTTTGTTCTATGCAGGTAGTAAGTGAAGTCTTATGTAGATAGGTATGCTTGTGTCATTGTCTGGGTGGAGCAACAATGTTTTGTTGATACTCCATAGTTCGTTTGGGGCTGACAATTATTATAGTATGTATCTTGTTTTTGGGCGGACTACTATCGCTATGACAAAATTTTGTACTTACAAAGAGACTTTTTTATATATATAATATATAAGAGCAATCTTTCTTTTGAAAAAAAGAAATTAATGAAATATATTAATATCTAAATGGGTCAAGTCGATAAGTTTAAATAAAACAAACCAATAGTTGAGTGTTAGATGAGTGTTAAAGGTACTATGTTTTACAATATAATTGAATTTTTAGTAGCGTATTGTTTGAGTGAGTTAATTTTATGATAAAATTGATGTAATTTTTTTTTTAATTTAAGATTTATTAAATATAAAAATGGAATTAAAAAATAATTGAGATGTAATTTTTTAAACGATTATGCATAAAAATGAATTTATTTTAATATGTTTTCTATATATTATATTTTATTAATTTTGTATAAAATTTATGATGATGATGATTAATGTCCACTAAGACCTAATTGGTCTATCGGACCTTAAGAGGGTAAGTGATTACTTGTGATTCTTTAGAATTTTGTTTCTGTGCTCGAAAAACATTAAGAGAATCTTTCCAAGATCACCATACTTTTGTTGAGTTAAAAGGTTAGGAAGGTTGGTAGTGTGATCAATATTTTGAAAATGAGATCTAATATGGGTATAGGCTAGACAATCTAAGAGAAAGTGTTTTTCATCTTCAACCTTCTTAGTGTCACAAAGCTGACACACTCTTTCATCCCATGGCGTTTTAGGAATTGACCAACACCCAGCTTCACTATGGAGCTCATGAGAATTTGTTCTTATCTTAGCAATGCTTATTTTTTTCTTTACACTTGGCAAAACAGATAGATAATTTTTATCTTCTAGATTAGGGTTGATTACATCTTTATAATACCTTAATTTTCTTTTTTCCTCTAACTTTTTATCACACCACATTTTTTCCTTAAATTTTGATTTGACGTTTTTTTTAATAGTATCTTTATTTTGCAAAATGGTTTCTTCCATGATTCCCCAATATTTTAGCCAAGACCGAGCGTCTTTGTGCCATCCTCTCTTGAGTCGATGGTGGTTATATGGATGGATATTATAATTTTTTTAATACCAAATTGTAAAATCTTAATGACTTTCCTTTCTTACTAACTTAAATTCATCTCTATATATCTATTAAATACAAATAGCGATCAAAAGATTTGGATATATGCAAATTTCTCTATATTTAAAAGATCTTCAATTAATATATATATATATATATATATATATATATATATATATATATATATATATATATATA
>ML858575.1:8537-26147 GCA_009831015.1 Picea engelmannii
TTAAAGTTAAAAACAGGGTATCCAAGATAAATCCTGCAACATATGTTACTCTTAAAGATTAGTTTCAGAAAACAATATGATCACAAAGCAAGAAAAACATTCAACTTAGAGAATAACATCACCAGTAAATACACGCAAGAATCTTGTAAAAGTGCCTCCTTTTTATTAATGGCAGATCTCTTCAAAAATTGTTACAGTCTGATAGCGTCAGGGTGTAAAGATCAACAACCCCCAATACTTCGAAAGGTGAATTATTTATAATTCAAATTACAATCATTCCCGTCATAACTGATCAAGACGTGCCAATTCTATTTTTAGCCTAACTAATTTAACTAATCAAACGGCTTGATGACTTGGTGCAATTGCATGCGGAATTTCTGGGTAGACCGTTGATGGATCCTTTTGCACGACCTCATTTGACTAGACAGGTGACTGGACCTTGGACAACTCATCTTCTAATCGAGCAAATTGCAGAGTTCCTCCCATCTGAGATGACTAGGCACAGTGACTTTGAGCAATCTCCGATACACTTCATCCATTTCCGTATACTTGGCGAATGTTGGCTTAGTGAGGAATATGTATCGAATCTTGTGTTGGATGTTGATGTCCAATTGAAGAGCGTCCAGGAATGCTTTGCCAGTGATGCTCCCTTGTATGCCAGCAAACTTTGAACTGTCCTTAGACACTTCAGACAGTCTTTTTTTGTAATCTGGGAGTGTCATCAGTTTATCATTAATAACCTTCAGACCGGGGAGACCTTTCTTCTGGAGAGCCTCGATCTTGTTGAAGATTTTTTGTACTCCTAGGTCCATGGTCTGAACCTTTTCTTCTCGTTGAAGCATTAATCCCCTCTTGGTCAAAACTCTTTTGACCTCAAGGATGGTCTCTGTTATGTCCTCGATCTTCAACTCTTCTAGCTCTTCTCTGGTCTTAGAATTTAGGAACTTGATGATCTCATTTGCCTGATTTGGTCTATCTCCTAATTCTACTCTGATCTCTTCAATGGCCTGTTTACTCGTCTGGACCAACTCATTCTGTTCAAACATAATTTGGATCATGGGCCATATCTCAGTTATGGACTTTGTGATGTCTGTCCATACATTCTCTTTGACCTCAGCCAAATTTTTCCCTGCCATTGTTTTCTTTTGGAGCTGCTGTAGCTCCTGCTTGAGCTTCTCTGTTATCTGCTTTTCTTTGGACAAGATGGTCTGGAAAGAATTCTTGAGTTCCTGGAGGCTCTCAACTTCCTTTTTAAGCCTGCTGATCTCTGTCTCTTGCATGTTCATATTCTCCATGGATTTGGCGAGGTCAATTGTCTTCTCCTCAGATGTCACTGGAGTTGTGGAGGGGACTGCTGTCACTGGTGCTGTGATTTTCCTTGAGATTGGGATGTTAGTCAATGGAATGGCTTCCATCGACTTCAACTGCTATTTCTCCTTTAACAGTTTCTCCATCTTCGCTTCCATTTCTTTGAGCTGGGTGTTCTTCTCCATGAGTAGCTTGAGCATTTCATCCTTCTCGCCTTCTTTCTATGCTATCTCCTTCGCCTGTGAGTCCTTTGTGGCGGGAGTTTCAGTTGTTTTCTTAAAGCGACGATGTCTGTATTCTTCTTATTTTTCATCTCCTCTGCAGCTTTGATGTTGGAGGGGTCATAGCCAATCTTGAGGACCAGCTCCTCCAAAGTTTTGATTCTGTTGTCTTTTGCGAAGGATGATATCTTCTCTAGCTTGAGTTGTGTATGAGCATTGTTCAATGATACCTGAAATTTTGCTGCAGAAGCTGAAGCATGTGCCAATGTATGGAATACCATCTCCCCTGTCTGTTTATGTAGATCCATCTGATCTGCTGGGTGCACACCCTTCGTCTAGAATTCGAAGGTGGCCCTCTTGTAGTCTGTGATTACCTTGGGGTCTGGTACCTGTTCCTGGAGGAAGGCCATGTGCATCCTGCCCTTTTCTGTGTCAAATGCGGACAACAGCCTGTGCTGCGCGGTTGACGTCTGCTTTCGAAACTGAGCATAGGTGCTGGTGGTAAGAGTCTGATTCTTTTTCTTAATCAGCTCGTACTTCTCGAAAATACTCAATTTGGGCCCAGTCTTGCTTGGTTGAGTGTCTAGGGGGGAGCCTGAGGATTTCTTCGGTACTACTGGGGTGATTTCCTTATGAATGACCGTCCCGAAGGGTGGAATGACAGGTTTGACCACTGTGGTAGGCAAGACTTCTATTTCTCCGGTTGGACCGGGAACTATGGTTGTCTCGGGCCTCTTAGTGTGCAACTAGAATTCCTCGGACGACACGTTCGTGACGGGCGGAGATGATTCTTGTTGGGGCCTTTTTTCCTTAGGGACCTGTGGCGTGGAAGTTGGAAGTACAGTGGTCAGGGGAACCTGCTATTCCACTTCGACTAAGGTGTTGGGCATCCACACTATTTGATTGGCAAATTTTTCAATCTCGGGCTTGGGCTCATGAACATACGGGATGTTTTTATTTTTCACCCGCATTTCTGAAATGATCCCGCATGGATCATAGTGCCATGGAAAACTCAAAAAGAATTTCATTTCTTTCAACATTCTGTTAGCTTCTTGCCCGACGCCTCGACTGTTGCAGATGAAGGAGCCAATCTGCCCCTTGATTCGAAGCTGTTGTTTTTTCTTCAAAGATACGAAATGAATATCATCTGAATTCATGATCTGCCTTATGTATTCTAAAGCAAAGATTCTTACCGGCACATATTTGGGCATCTTGTAGGGTGCCAACTCGCACCCGAATACTCTGATCTTGGTGTGGTTTTGATATAGGAACCAATCTCCGGTCTTTGAGCTGTCCAAGAGATGCAGAATTCTCTAGACTTCGTCGTTTATTCTAGGCTCGGGCTTGCCGCTCAACATGCTTACCACCGGGTGGTAAAAAAGATCGATGAAAGCCTTGAAGCTATACTCTGTGGAGTTGTGCTTCAGCAAAGAGGTCCATGCTGTGACTGGCTGAGGCCTTCCGTCTGTGTCCATCTTCTGCATGGAGAAACTAAATTTATCTGCTTGAAAGTAAACAAACATATATGCCAATATAGATGAGTATCTGAACATGCCTTCTGTGCCAAAATTCACGAACTGTTCGTGAATATTATCGGCCAAGAAGGTGTTGTAATCAAACTATGTTGTGGGTTTTTCATCATTGGAGAAAATGGATAGAAAATCCAGAATGGGCTCATCTACCCACTGGTCGAAATAGTAACCTAACAGAGCACAAAGGGAGGAAATGACCTGGTTTCCCTTGGTGGAGAACATGGATGAGGGGTAAGGGGGATTTTTGGAAGGGAATTGAGTGGAGGTGGGAAGGAAAAGCTCGAAAATTTGAGCTCTCTGGGGAAAAGTCATCTTCTGGTATAACTCAGTGAGGATTTCTAGGTTGAAAGGGGACGCAGATTCAACATGGGGAATTTGCATCATCTGGTCTATGTCTTCGGGAGTGATGTGGAACAGGGTGTCTCTAGATGTGGATATGACGACTCTCTGTTCGGGGATGTAGTGAGCTTGGCATTTAAGTGTGAACTCAGGGAAATGGTGTATCTAGGGGAAAAGGTAAAGGGGCAAATTGGACTCCCAGAGTCCAATTTCATCGCTTTGGTCCAGGAAAACCTCTCGGAGCCATGACTGGAGGTCTGAAAAATCGAAATCACACTTGGTATCAACGATCAATCTGTCTTTGTCGACCATTGGGATTTTGTCCAGGTCGACAGGAGGTGGGAGAAAAAGATTCTCCTCTCCTTCTGCTTGTCTTGGCTTTGGCGCCATCTTTGTAACAGTACCTGCAGTAAACATGAAGTTAGTGGGGCCGACTGACTGTGGATGAAGGCAATGGGATGTAACGGAGGGGCTGGCTATGAGATTTTCTGGTGCGACGAGTGAACAACGAAAATGGAGGAGAACGGTAATTTTATTTAAAACTAGGGTCGGTTGGACGCGGGAGACAGGTCAGCGGGATAACGGGTATGTTATCCAGTAATAAATGGACAACGGGCCACTTGGGGGTGAGATGGAAGGTGACAGTGGCCAAAACATACAGACGGGTGACGTGGAGGCTAGGGATTGGACGTAAAAGTCATGATAAGGGGTTGGTCATGAGTGAAAGGGGTAGGGGAATTGACATCATGGACTGACAACAGTTATGGGATGGGACATAACTTGGGAACAAGTGGGACAAGTAGAATCCGTGGAAAATGACGTCCATGAGTGACGGGGGCTGTCAGATAGCATATGGTGATAGGACTTCGGGACCAATAGGCTGACGCCACCTATGACAAGGGGCCCGCTAGAGAAGAATAACCATTCTGGACCCCCCCCTCGGTTAAAAGCAGATCATTCGGGGGGGTCTGAAATCCAATTAGAGCCATTGATCTACGCGCCCGTTCCTGGAACGTAGATCTTAGTGCACCGTTTATCACTCATTCTGGACCCCCTCCTTCCATTAAAGGCAGAACGGACGGGGTGTCCGAAATCAAATTTGGGCCTTTGATTTTAGTGCTCGTCTCTAGGCCGTCTAGATGTGCGCAATTCTTATTACCGATTCCGGACCCCCCCGGTTAAAAGCAGAACGGTCGGGGGGGTCCAGAATGCTCTGTGCACCGTAGATCTGGGCACCATGATCTGAACCGTCGAAAAGTGCATGGAGCATAAATCAGGAGCGGAGAAACATGTGTTGGGAAAACTTAGGATAGGTGCATCTTATGGGTTTTTTCCCAAACGTTTTACATAGATACCACCAAGGGACTTCGACCAAACTATCCTTTAAGCATTTGAGAGATGGTGCAACATTTTTCATCAAGCTAGTTTTATTGGGGTGAAACAAATGAAGCAACTAACCTACATGCTAACCTATCTTCCTAGGACAATTAACCCAGATTAAACTGTTGGGTTAAGAAATTACTCTACCCTAGGGATATCTGACCAGGATTAGACAGTCTGGTCAGATTTATTCACTAATCTAACCTAGACATTTTGGCTAAGATTAAACTATTTAGCCAAATTATTCACTATCCTATCAACATCAAATTTAAAAAGAACTTGGCCATGCTTGAAAGGTATGGCCAAGTTACTATTATTGCATGGGGCTTTTTTTTTATTCTTTTATGCCCTCTTTTTCTTTTCTTTTTTCTTTTCTTTTTCTTTTTCTTTTCTTTTTTCTTTTTCTTTTCTTTTTTCTCTTTTCTCAAATTATTTACAGAATGAAAAATCATTTGTCAACGAAAAAACTAGAGACAGATAATACCCCAGTCATCAGTTGATTCCCATAATTTATGGGGTGATAACACACAATAATAACCAACAACAAGCATAGCGTAAACATATATCTCGGAGATAATAATAGTACACAACGACACATAAATATACATAAAACACAGAGAGCACTTATCATTAATTGAACCATTTTCCAATTGGTTGTAGACCAAGGACATTCCTCCCAACCATAGACAATATTGTTCCAAATATTAATAGCAGTTCACCCTCGAGCCAGGGTTATGAATCCATAAGGATGGGTCCTAGGCCGACTCTACCCACAACAATCAACTAATAGGTTCTCAAGTTTTCCCAACCACACAATAATGCAAATTTCTAGCTCTCGTCCCCTTCATCTTGCACAAACCAAAGAAATGAACCCCTTTCTTTTCCATGGAGTCCCTACAATTGTTCCATTTCTCTCCAGGGCTCCAGTGCTTCTAGTTAGGAAATATCAATGCTGGAAACTCCAAGGATTCTTTGTTGCGAATAGTTCTTTAAGAACTTCCTTCAATCTCATGCACACAAGCATACATTCCCTCCTGGAATGATCAATAATTCCTCCCAGCCATCTAGCAATGTCTCACTACCTCCAACCATTCGTTTTCATGCCCAGACTAAGAGAATGTGAATGAGAAAGAATGAGTAAGATGAGTGATTGAATAACAATGAAATGAAGAACTGAAAATGAAAGAGTGAAATAGTGAACCCTCAAATATCCCAAAGAGGGGCTTATATTTACTTGGAAATCAAGAACCACATGGCCTTTCTCCATGAATTTCATGTAACTACTTTTCTCTATTAAAACCAAAATGAGTGAATAAAGTAATAATAAAGGATTTAGCCCATTTATCCCCCTCTCTTGTGGAATCATAGCCTTCTATCTCTTGTACTTTTCCATCTTGCAGCCATCAATGTATTTTATTAATATATATAGAAGTATTAAATTTCTAGGCACTCTGACCCTTTCAACATATCGACTCACTATCCTAGGTCACATTTACATAATACATTCTAGTTCATGGGGATCAAAATTGGGCGTGTTACATGCCCCTCCCCTTATTTTGGCACTATCCTCAGTGCACGACACCATACCAATGTTCTTAATATTACAAAATCTAGGATTGCTGGCCTTTAATCCACACATGTAGTCCAACCCAAAATCTTATATACATAGGCACTCTAGCCTAAAAATAAAACTTGCATACATAGGCACTCGACCTAAAAACAAAACATGCATACATAGGCACTCCGACCAAAAACTACATAAATTATGGTATCAATTCCAACCAAAAAAATCACATTCCCCATCATCCTGCATAAGCCAAGGAAGTGTACCCCCTTCTTTCCTCTACATTCCTTCAATCTATACCACTTCTCTTCAAGGCTTCAATGCACTCGGCCGAGAATTCTTAGAGTTGCAGCTCTAGGAACTATAGCTACAACAAGTCCATTGGACTTCCTTCGTTCCATGCCCTTTATCATTGAGATTGTTTTCCTTCTTACACTCTTCTTCCCAAGCTTCCAGCTTCAATATCCAACATCTCATCTGTATTACACACATACAATCATCATGAGATATCATCATAAAATTTTCACTCATTAAATGTCAAATATGTTTTATACAAGAAAACACAATTTCCCAAGCATGAGCTTCCCGCTCTTATGTTGTTTGGATCTTGCAACAATATGAATCAATATTTATTATGGCTTACAACAATGCCATACTTGAGACCATTCTTTCTGCAATTTCCTAAACCTTTCACTCAGCCACACAAATTGTTAGCATAACATAACAATTTATAATTATTAATTTCTCAAATCTATTTTATACAAGAAATAAATTTGCCAGGCATGAGGTTTTTGCTCATAATGTTTGGCTCTTGTAGTAGTATACACTGGTATTCTTTATGGGATTACATACCTGACATATCCAAGACCAATCTCCCTATAATTTCCTCAATTTACACGCAACCAAACAGAGTGTCATTAATTTTTAAATTCCAATTTCCAAAACTGTTTTATATAGAAAAATATAATTTTTAAACATGAGGTTTATGCTCATAATGTTTGGTTCTTACAACAACATATCATTCTTCCTTATGCTCTTACATTATTTCCATATCCAAGACCACTCCACCTACAATTTTCCTAAACCCTCACTCAGCCAAACAAACTATTAGTATCACACACCTTATCATCCTATCTTTGTAACATTTTCAACAGCTCCAAAAAGTGATCTTAGAGTTGTGACAAACAACATTTCAATCACCTTTCAGCTAGTATTCATATTAAATATAATGCATCTATCCATCATTATGCATTTTCAGAACCATAGAATTTTCGTAATGCAACAAATAATTACCAATAAAATAACAATCAATGTGCCAATATCTATGGCCACATCTACACAATGCATCCATGCATTAACTACATAAAACCATATATATATGTCATGAATTATACCATGATGAGTTGGATGGTCTGGCCAAAGCCTCAACAAATCATCCAACTCTTGCCAAATACTTTCCCAACTATTCGTATACCTTCCTCTTCAACCCATACACAACACAAGGAACATAATTCCCAAGTTCTCTTCAGTGTCAGCAAAGAGGTTGCAGTCCAAATATCAGCTATACAAGAGAAACCATTGAGCACTCACATAGTGCTATAGCCTTTCCATATCCAACCATCTCATGGTCTCACACATGCCCAATTCTATGGTTATTCATTGCTATACCAGGAGTATGTCTCTTGACTTGACCTGATTATGATCTCGTAACCAAAAATAACACAACATGTAACTAATATTTTATCTAAATGCATTCTAGCATCAACAACATTTACATGATCTAGGCCTTCGGCCATTACATATCAATTTAAATATTGAAAAATTAACTAAGGTAATTTTTACCTCAATTCCCTTCAACATTTATACATCAAAAGCATCCAAATGCATACTTGCATGGTTGTTATCAACCTACTTGATGCTACCTGATCATTTGGTATTTGTAGAAGCTCGCAGGATTGCTCCTCCATCATTTTGATCACCATTCCTACCACCCTCATGGATCTTGACATAGATGGAAGTCATAAGCAACAACATCATCCACATATTTAACCATGCTATATCATTTTTTCCTGAATACATAATATATCATTAGTCATACTCAATTTCCATAAAATCATTATTGCATACATATAACAACATACTATTATAAGTCCACAAGCATGAAATATGCATATCCAAGCATGTATATATGCACAAATGCACATACATATGCGTCAATCATTTACTGTCAGGATGCCTACTAATGCATATGCATTCTAACTTCATTATATACATCATGCACTCTGGTGCATTTTTGTTTCAGTTCACTTATTTATTTATTTATGGTGTAGTTGGTTGTCCTTGAATTTCTTCATATTATTTCTTCCTTATGTGCTCACATTGTTCTCATCTGCACTATTGTTCCATCGTATGAACACTTTCCAGCCAAGTTCCACTTGGCCATTATGCAATCCAACTAATGTGATCTATTGGAAACAAGTTCTCTTCGGCATACATATCCAAACTTTACCTTTATGAAGCATTCTAGCACCTTTGAATGAGGTAGCTCACAAAATTCCATCACTCTACTACCATAACATCCTTGAATCAACTTAACCATAATCATTCCACATCCTTGCTATTACTTCTAGTTGTCCATTGGATTTTCCGAATTTTTGGAATAGTTCTCCTTACTTCATTTAACAATTCCCTGTGAAGACATACTTTTCCCACTCAAGACCATTCCCAATGGAAGTCTATTTCCATTCAATGGTACTTTTCAAGTGAAATGACCTTCATTATTATATCCCCAATTTATTTGCATTGGTATCTCACTTTCACTGTGAACTTTGATATCAAAAGTGGCTCTCTTGCTCTAAGTACTTTTAGACAAAGTAGTGAAGTCATATCTAGAAAATCCTTCCCGATAACTCCTGTGCTTGGCACCTAGATATGATTCACACCTCACCTCCTAAGCTCTTTGTTCTCTTTCACATCAAGCTTGCAGTGATCTACACATCTCTATATTCAAGGATATGGAGTTTTACTTTTCCTTCCTATGCCCATTAATGGAATTCTTTACCCAATGGATTCATGTGCCATGTGAGTATTCTTTATATTGTGCCTACAATTCATTCATATTTTGTAGCATTTGACTAATAATTCTTGGTTCCACTCTTCTTGAGTTCTTCGTCCACTTTTCATTACTTGCCATGTAGCTCTTTATTGCCTCAACCAACTTCTACAAGCTATGGCATGCTTCCATGATTCTGGTATCCAATCCTAGGCTTAGATTTATCTGTTTATACTTCTAATTATGCAAAGTGTGTGAGCAACCATTTTTGTTTGAATTATAGATATTATAGAAATTTTGTCAATTAATGTTATAGGTCCTTTTTCTGCTCAATTCATGAAAAATTATATCATATTTATCCCAATTATCCCAATTATAGGTTATTCTCCTCTAAATCATATTTCTAATGACTATACTCATGCCTCATTCTAATCTTTGAGCTAAAAGTTATGGCTTCCTGAAAAAATCCATTTTCACCCCATTTGTGCATTTTCTCCACTAGTGTAATTATATTGAAAGGTCAACTTTTGTCAACTGCGGAAGAAAATACGTCTGGAACTAGAACAACATTTGTATGAGACATAGATAAAAATAATGGTAGGAAATTCATAACAACTCTCATATTTTCAATCTGATGTTCCAGTAAAAAAAACTACAACAATCTCGAAATGAAAAAATTAGCCATTTTCCAACCCTTTTTCCAGACTTCGAAGTTTTAACAAAAATGGCTATCTCTCAATATGTGCACTTATGAAAAAATTTCAATGAACCAAATTTGTTTTCCTTAACGAGTATATAAAATGTTGAGAAATTAAAATTTCTAGTTTTGTGATCTGGGGTTACTTTTCCTCCTCTGAAAATCTCAAAAATCCTTAAAAAGTGGCCTAGAATAATGGATTTTGGCCTATTTCAGAATCCATATTCCAAACCCCATGGAATTTATTCAATTCCTGCATGGGTTATTTCCATGTTTTCTTTCTGGACTCTCTCTAAGAATTTCATCTTAATCTAGATCTCTTCCAATGACCGAGACCTAGATCTTTAAAACCCACTATTTTGCAATTTCTGACAAATCGAAGCATAAATGAGAAATGACCCTCTCTAGCACTTTTGAAGATATCCTCTCTGTGAAAAAACCTTAGAAGTTTCATCTGAATCTCACTTAATTGGCTCCATTTATGGTCAATATGAGAAAATGGATCTAGACTTGTTTTTTTTTTAAACTGGTGGACAAACTTTCCTACATGGCAATTTGCATCGTCGATCTGAAATCAAAAGAAATATGGACCATTGATATTCCTAAAATTTCGACCCAATCGTCGACGATTTTCATTCCAACACCTTGCCAATCCAACCAAGCTGACCATCGATCGTCCCTGTTGACTATCGAAACACTTCTCCAATTCAGTTGACCCGACCATCAACCACTTCTATTGGTTGATGTGACATGACACGTGGATGATGATGTGGCATGACACGTAGGATCTAACATGGCATTTTTGTTGATGTGGCATGACACATGGATGTTGATGTGGCATGACACATCATCACCTTCTTTCCTTCATCAAACATTGACCATTTCCCTTGGATGACCCTAACACCTCGCTGAATTGGTCAACACCTGACTGTTGACCCATCGATAATCTCACTTTCTCAATCAAAACAATTCATCGAATTGGTTGAAACCCTACCATCGACCCATGTTACATTTTTCTTGAACGAACCAAACACCTCGCTAAATTGGATGACACCCAACTGTTGGCCCATCGACCATTGACAATTATTTTGCTTGATTGAAACACTTTTTTGAATCGTCCAACACCCTACCATTGGCCCATCGGTCATTTCCCTTGGAAGACTGGAACACCTCATTGAATCGGTCGACACCCGATCGTTGGCCCATGTACCATCGACAATTTCTCTTTCTCGATTGAAACACTTTGTTGAATTGGCCAACACCCGACCATCAACCCATCGACCATTTCTCTTTGATGACCCCAACACTTAGAATTTTTTTATCAAAACTCAGATGAATATGGGTCATCGATATTCCTTTCAAAATGATCTCGATCGTTGATCTAATAAAATTCACCCAACTTTTTCGACGAGTCTCAACCGTCGATCTGATCCATTTTCCAAACCCCCGAAAATCAATCTCAATTGTCGGTTCTTTAACTTAACCATTTTGCGAAGATGAATTATGGTCGTCGATTCTCTCCTTTTTTCCAACACCGAAAATATATCCTAGCCATTTATGAAAAATTTATAAGTTTTTAAATTTTCCAAAATGAATTTGGGCCATTGATAACAAGATCGAAAACAATCTCGGTTGTTTATTCTTCAAACTCTCCTAGAGTCACAATGACCATTAAAATGCGAAATTTTGACCTTGTGGGTCAAATTCATCTCTGCAAATCGGTCAATTGACTCCATTAAAGTTCTCAGACAATTCTAGGTTATTTAAAACTCGAATTTTCTCACGAGTTTGGGGAATTTCTCTCTAACTTTTCTATTTCCCCCCAAATTCACTCAGACCAAAGTCTCCAACAACGAATTTCCCAAATTTTCACTCGTCCTAGCCCATACTAGTCCCGTGTTTGAAACAAAATATTTGATACCACTATATAATGTACCCAACCACTAGTTCAGGCCACGCTACATCAAAATTCCCACTAAAAATGCTCTGAGGCTAACTTGTAACATACCTGGTACAAAAAATATGAAAATGATTTTCCTGGATACTGATGTGAAACGTACCCATTGGCCAGGTACTTCCAAATTCTCCCTCTTGGACTGATTTTGAATTTTGTTCCAATCTTTAATTAATCAAGAACATGAATCCAAGCATGTAATTAACCAAAACATGCAAAGCCATAAAATAATGCTTAATCATGCCATCCATAACAATAACTAGCAACACACATCACATAAACACATATCTCAAAGATAATTATAATACACAACGAAATATAAATGTAATGCCCCAACTAGAATAGATTGGAGTATTATGTTTGTTGTCCAAAATGTTGTTTCTCTTTTTGCAATTTAATCAAAAAATTTGCATTAATTATTTTTATGTTGTTTGATGACCTTTTACAAACATATCTCAACAATGGTCATTTCATCAACCACATTGTATCCATCCATACACATCAGAGAATAGAGGACATGATCAAGGAATTTTATTATGGATGGAACCCCAAAAGATCACAACAATACAAACTCCTATTGGTTGTAATAACAATTGTAGAATATAACCAAATATATTGATCCTATTGGTTGCAAATGGAAGTTGCACCTACACTTAATCACACAAGAAACAAAAGGAGAAACCTGGAAATGATGCCTTGATTTCCTGTTGGTGCATGATTCTTCTGTAGAAACCCTTGTTGAGATAATGCAAACTCTCCATATGTCTCATGGTCTCTTCCTATCCCACAGGTCTAAAATTGAAAAGATTCCCCCCCTTCTATAATGTCTCTATGGATCCTCTTGAACACCTGGCCCATCAACAATTAAAGCCACCCCTCCAAGGAAAAGGTGTAAACCCTAGTGCCAAGAGTAGGCACTCAGCCCCTCTCCCAAACCCCACAACTTGCTAATTCACTCAAACATTATCATTGACTGCTCATAAGGGCTCACGATATTTTGTAGGTGGATTGTAGTCTTCCTCCAATGACCCTAGCGACCTCCCTCCAAGATTCAATCTGAAAATAGATGATGGGAGGCTCCCTTAACTATCCCATAGTATTATTGTTCTACTGTTGAGTAGATCGGTTTCTCCAAAGGTCATCTATGGATTTTCCAATGAAGAAAAACCCTCATGGCCCTTACCAAATCTGCTAGTGACTGGATCGGTCTCCTCTAAAGGACCCCACGAACCTTCCAAGGGTGTCACAAGACTGGAAACAATGAATTTGGTCTCTCCCTAGGAAGGTTGATGTATTTTCCAGTTGAAGATGATTGAGAAGATGAAATGCAATGGAAACCCTGGTTGGATATCCCCAAGGTCTAGCTAGGGTGGATATTGCACCACCGAAACTAGACTAGCTATGGAAGGGTTTTTTAAAACCCCAACAAAACAATGACTCCAAGAGCACTCCAAAATAAGAGATCAAATCATAATCCAAAGTGAGAGGCTACCCCTCCTTTTATTCTTCCTTTGAGCCTTCTATATATTTCCCTCCTTTTACCAAATCAAACTCTTGCCTTATTTCTCCTTTAATTATGACTTAAACATTAAAAATAAATTTGTAATGCTTAAGCAATTAATAATTTTATTTAATGTCACTTTATAATATTTTTCCACCCAAGTGACACTAAGCAAATCCCTGTGACTCCCTTTTTGCATGATAAATATAGCCTACGGGAGTCGTATACGCTACTAAGTCATCCTCTGTCATGATCAGTTAGGAGGGGACATTATAGTCCTCCCTTCCTGAGATTTCTTGTCCTCGAGCAACTCCAAATTGGGGTGTTGTAAAATCTTCTCTCCTTCCCAAGTGTCATCCTCCATAGGAAAACCTCTCCAAATAAATAAGTACTCTCGGATGACTCTGCTCCTTAGCCTCCTCTCTATGACATCAACAATCTTCTTAGAAGTCAAAACCAACTGTCCCTCCTCATCTAGCATATGAATGTTTGTCGAAGTGGTGACCTATTGTCCCAATGCCTTCTTGAGGTACGTTGTGGATCATGTTACCCTATGGAAGCTCCAACTCATATGTGACCTCCCAGACTCACTTGATTACTATGTAGGGTCCATAGAAGTGAGGCTTCAACTTCTCTATGACACTCATCTTCAACAAATATTGTTTGTAAGGTTGCAACTTGAGAAAGACTAATTCCCCAACCTCAAATTTGTGCTCCACCCTGTGCTTGTCTGCATACATCTTATGTTGTTTCTGAGCGACTTGCAAATTCTCCTTCAGGACTCTCAATATGTCTTGACTCTCCTGCAACCAATATTTGTCTTTGGGGGCCATTCTCTTCCCAAAAACCAAATATACAAATGATGGGGCATCCTATCCATACAATTCCCTGAAAGGGATCATCCCAATGGACATGTTATAAGTGGTATTATAGTAGTGCTCCCCAAGATGAAACTACTTTATCCACACCTTCTGTTGGTCTTGAACATAGTTTCACAAGTATCCCTTGATCCACATGTTCATGATATTAATCTACCCATCTATCTGAGGATGATAGATGGTACTAGGTGTCAACTCTGTCCCTGATAACCTGAACAACCCCTACCAAAATGCGCTAAGGAATATGCTATCTCGATCACTGACTATGTATCTCAGAAGACCATGTATCCTGAACACTTCCCTGAAGAATATGTATTCTACTTGCGATGCACTATAATTCAAAGAAATGGAAAATAAATGTGCATACTTGGTCAACCTGTTCACCACCACGTAGACACAGTCCTTGCCATGTACCTTTGGCAACCTTGTAATAAAATCCATGGAAATGCTTTCCCATTTCTACTTAGGAATCGACAATGGATGAAACAATCCTGCAGGATGTGTAAGCTTTGACTTATTTTGCTGAGAATTCATGCACTCCCTCGCATATCACAACACATCCTCCTTGAGACCCTTCCATGAGAATATCTCCCTTACCTGTCTGTAGGTCTTCAGATATCCTGGGTTCCCTGCCAATAGTGTGTCATGTACTAACCTCATAATCTTATCCTTGAGTGTGGACTCGGGGAAAAGATAGATCATGTCTTTGTACTAGATAGCATCCACTACCCTATACCTATCATCCTGAATAATACCCTCCATCATCTCGCAAGTAAAGGTATTCTTGGAGTACTCCACCAAGAGAATGGATTCCCAATCCATAGAGATATCAGTAAAGGAGAAGGTTGCAGGTCTCATGGATAGGGAATCAACAACTATGTTCTTCTTTCCCTGTTGGCCTTTGACCAAGTTTTGGAAGATTATTGGTCATGTTGACCTATTTTGGACTTCGACAACCTGTTGAAGGAGGACCACAAGATGAAGCGGAGATCACAGGATCTCGATCCCTTTTTGGGTCCTTTTTGAGTTTTGGGAATATGTAATGGGATTGGGATGTCAACCCATGGGTTTACCCATGCTTAGGCCTACTTTGTAAAGTATAAATAGATGTCTAGGCAATGTAATGAAGGACCGACTGATAGGTTGATGAGCTAAGTGATAGATCTATGTGATTGAAGGATTGTAAGCGCTTTGTGCCTGTGTGAGACTTGCAGAGCTAAGTGCAAGTCGTTGTGAGAATTTGTGGAAGGCTTTGTGCTATAACACAAGGAAGAAGGATCTAGCGAGATGCAAAGATCTTATGTCCTATGCAGAGTAATGTTTGGATGGATCTGTGCATGTAACCTATTGAAGAAGCTAATAAAGAGGAAGAGTTGGTGGACGTATCCCCAGGGTGGGGGTGAACCATGTAAATATTGTTTTATGTTGTTGTGTGCCTTGTCTTGATGTGTTCGCCTATTATTTACTAAGTGCTTTGATATGTTTAGATAGATCTACTTATGCTTTGTTCTTATGATATGCGAGAATGTTAGATCTGATCTATATAATTATGCTTAGTGCTTTATCTACTCGATCTAATCTATTTACCTATGCTAAGTGATTAAATACGTTAGACCAATGTGAATGTTGCGAAGCTCTGTTCTATCAGCGAAGTGGATATCAGGGCTGGTAGTTAGGGTTTTGTTGGTGCATTGTTGTAGCATTGAACCTTGGGTCTACCCCTGTGCCAACAAATGGTTCTGTTGTCGGGACTAAAACTGTGATTTTTGGGAACTGAAGTAAAGAAAAAAGAAGCTTTGTGCATAGATCTACTGCTAAAGTGCATAGTATCGGACTTGAAAATGTTCTTACTGGGAACTGAGAAAGAAGAAGCTTTGTGCAAAGATTCAATCTGGAAGTTTTGAAGGCTCTGTGTGTAGATATGTTACCCTAGTGTGCAACATTCTACTTGACCTGTGAATATTTGTGCCAAGAGGAAGGTCTGATATGAGGAAAAGAAGTTTGATCTGAAGAAAATAGGTAAGATCTGTAAGCTCTGTGCTCCGATCAAAGGTAAGAATAGTTAAAATTTTTAGATCTGGAAACTTTGTGCTCTGTAGAAGTAATATAAGTGGAATTGTTTTTTCCTAAAAGTATGGATATAGGTATGTTTGATACGTTCTGTCCTAGATTGAAAACTAGGGCACTAATAGATGAAATAATATTTGATATGAATAGATCTGATCAGAATAGTGAAAGATATGTTATACCTATGCATCGAAAGAATTTTTGGACTAACAAGTGGATGTAGGATCCTAGAAAGAATTTGTTGCAAGTTAGCTCCCATGATTCTAGTGTGTAGTACATGAAAAGCTAGGGATCATTTACAAGAAAGAGAGGATTAACCCTCTGTTATAGTTGTAGAAGACTGAGACATCTTGCGAAGGAATGCCCTGGAAGACAACCTAACTGTCTTTGTTGTAAAGCTATGGAACATGAAGTATTGGATTGCCCTAGAATGATTGCTAAGCTTGAAGGACTGAATTTGAATCAAGAAAACCCTAAGGCAGATCCAGAAATAACAGAACCCTAGAAAGAATAAGAGAAAGGATTGCTATAGATGAAAGAAACCTTGAATGACCACTGACATGTCAAATTATCATAGATATTTAAAGAAAAAGAATGCCTTGAAGCAACGATAGGAGGCTTTGATATTGAATGTGTTCTAAATGAGGAAACACAGGTGAATATCATGACAGAGAGAACTTGGGAAGATATAGGGAGACCTGCTATGATTCCTTCATTAGGAGGAATAGGGTTATTTAGAGGGAAACTGATAAACCTCTGTGGGAAGCTTGCTCAGATACCTATGAATGTTAATGGAACTTCGACAGAAGAAGATTTTGAGATTATTCAATTTATTGAGGAAAGCGCCCCGTTTGCCATGTTACTAGGGAACCCTTGGATTGAAAGAGATCAAGCTAGACGAAAAGAAGAAGAAGAAGTTTTGAAGCAACAGAAACAAGAATTAAAATATTTTGTGACCAGAAGTATCGCACATTTGATTGAAGAACAGGAGAACCTATCGAAATTACTTAACACTAGAGGCCCAGATGTCGAAGCTGCAAGAGAATTAGAAGACTCTCAGAAGACTGAAGTACATATCCCAGTTGAAGAAGAAGTGTTACCCCTGAATCATGGGAAA
>WSFP011402683.1:0-26147 GCA_009831015.1 Picea engelmannii
ATTATTATATATATATATAGTAGCCTAAAAAGGAAAAGCATGTAAAAAGGTCGATCAATGATGATTACAATAATAAATGTAAACATAGAAAAGTCGGACTTAATATCAACAAAACATTGTGTTGGTTGATGGTCCCAAGAATAGCAACAATGATTTTTTGTACCCTTGGTTTCCTACTTTAATTTTCAACCCGGGGTTCATACAAACTTAATAGGTGTTATGCATTGTATGTGCAGTCTGCAATTGTCAATAGCAAAGGTTTGAGACTGATCAAAGGCTGAAATTGTGTAGAAAAATCAAGTGACAGAAAATAACCCTTGACTAATTACTTGAAGGAAACACACCAAATTGAAAGTACAATTAATCTACACTGCATGAAAAGGAATTATTTTAATTGCATTAAAGAGTATTGAATCAAGAAAGTTAAACTAAAGCAAAAGGCTAAATACAAATTAAACTATGATAGAAAACTATAATAGAAGTAAAGCTCTAAAGTATAACAGAAAATTGTAATGGAAGTAAAGTTACACTAATGCATGAGTAAAGCAAGCTAACCCTTTGATCAAGTTCAATCTAATTGTCCTTTCATTGTTTATTGATGCTTTAAGGAAAAGAGGATTAATCTAAGTCAAAAACCGAAGCTAAAACAGACCTACAGGAGGTTTCTATAGGAACTGTGTAATTCTACAAGAACTGTACAGTTTCTATAAGAAGAAATATGGAGTCTAAAAAGGTAGTGCAAGTATACAAAAGCATAGACAAAGATAGACTATAAACAAATGAAGTGAATCTAAGGTTCTTAGCCTTGGGAGGCACCTAAGAGTGCTCCAAAATGTTATTGAACATTTCTATAGGATGTTGTTGCAACTGGCCAATTAGTCACAATCTTAACAAAACCAAAATTGATCATGAAAAACAATATCAAACATTAAGAGAGAATGCAATACTATCTAGGCACTAACTGATATGCATGAAAATTTTAGAAACAATAGCAGGGTCCTTGAGCCCTCTTAGATGGGCCCTACCCAAGAAGCACAAGGAACCTAAAAGAAACCTCAATAGACTGAAAGTATAACCATATGTATTTCATAAATACCAGTAATACATCAGGAACATGAAAGCTCTGAGTTCTTAGTACAATTATTCACAAAATATCCACATAATACTTCTCCAAAATTCTCTATATCCCTTTCTTGTATTAGAGGCCTATATATAGCTAGAGAGTTTGACCTCCCTTCCTAAATCAAGGAGAGAAACGAGTAAATGAAGGATCACATCCCTTTACATCTGTATATTTGAACTGCTTATGATCAGAAGTGGTCATAAATGCACAAGGTGCACTCTTGGAGGTAGGTATAGACAATTCCCTTGATCTTTGGGTGGCAGATCATTCAAGGAGACAAGATCCCCTATTTCTAGGAGGTTGGCGCCCTTGACTCCTACAGTTCGACCTGGTTGATGGAACACATGTCTTTTGCAAAAAACATTAGTGCAAAAAGGTATATTATACAGAAAAATCCACCTCAATCATACATCCATTAAGCAATATACAAAATACCCATGACTGACTATTAAATATGGTCAAAAGCAAACATTAATTCATTTTAAGGTGGAAAAATGTGTCAAATATGAGCCTTTAGAATGGAAAATAATGAGGCTCATCATTAGTGTGACCTCCTCATTACTAAGCATAGTTTCCCACGTTATCCTTTGGAGAGAAAGGTTGTGAATATTGTATTGTGAGGTTGTCGATAAAAATTTTAGTACTTGATGTTCTACCAATTAATATAAACCATCCTATATCCATCTTAACCCCGAGTCTATCAAGCGCCGAGAGGGATCAAATATCTCGAGGTGAAAACCCTTTTTAGAGTGCAAAACTTCAGGAAATATTAAAGGTTTGCACCTCAAGATATTTGATCCCTCTTGGTGCTTGATAGATCTGGGGTTAAGATGGATCTTGGTCGGTTTCAGTCATGGGTGGTCACACAAAATTTGTATATCATCAACATTATGTATATGTATATGTCTAAGATTAGTCTGGTCATTTTAAATTTACTTAGTTACCTCATTTTGTTGAGAACATAGAGAGTATTAGTCATAAGTATACTTCAAGAGTTACATGAGGAATAAGTTGAATAGAAATAAAGTAGCAATGTTGAATGATGAAAAATGTGAATAATAAGAATGTAGTTAATTACAAATAGTTTACATTGTGATCAATCTCAATCTATCTTCTTATGCTTTTCTTATAGTCACGCATGCTAGTTTTGTCATATTTTCATATTGATCATATGAAAAGGGAGGTTGAAATCGTATACCATTCGAATATTTAACTCGAGATATTGTAGTAAATGTCATACCTTGTGTCTCTTCCTTCACAATATTAATAGTAGCTTTCTCCAATGTCAGTCCTTTTGATTTATGGATTGTTAATCCCCAAGCAAGTTTCAAAGGAATATTTTTGTATTACATCTTTCAATATGTGTAATAGGAACTATTTGAGGGAATACTCCATCCCATGGAACTCCCACATAATTATCAAATCTTACTAAAACATATGTGGGTGGTTTTGGGGGTAAGATTCCAGGGTTATACACATTTTTTTCTACAATTCCAAGAGCACCAATGATGAGTCCTACATCATTCCATATGTTTGATGTAAGCATCACCCGAGCTCCAACTGCAATAAGTAACTCAAGTTCCATGTCTTCCTCACCTGCTTCCATAGAGTAGTTGTTTTTTACTCATGTAGCAACACTAGTTGCAATGGGACAGCTTAGGTTTCTTAAACAACGCTTATTAGGATTATGTACATCATCATTTGTCGCAAACAAATGTATTTCCTTATTAAAGGACTCTTTTGTGGAAGCATCCAAGGAAGTATCTTTACGATTCATAAGTAACTTCTAGTATTCTATAGTTGGCATTGCATCCCTAACATTTATCAACAAATAACAAAAACATTTTTTCTCATTGCCTTGACCATCTTGTTGAAACATAGTATCAAGAGTCACAACCGTTGTGAATGAGTTCCATAATTCTTTTGCAAGACCTTGAGATGTATATACAAGTTTATCGATAATAGGTGGAAATTGTCCCAAATCACTGACCAATATAACTAACCTCCCACCAAAATGAATGTTAGCATTTTCTTGGAAAGCCTAGCAAAGTATCGAATATATTTTTGTTAACAGATTTATTCCAATGAAACTCATTTCATCTATCCAGAAATATTTCACATGTTTCATCTCTTCTTTTAAGGTAACTAAACGTGATCCTTGTAGATGTGTTATCTCTTTTATTGGTATTTGAAGTGCATAATTGTCGTTGCATATATGTTGAAATATACAACCCTTGTAGGAGCTAAAAGAAGTAACAAACTCTTCTCATAAAGAGACTCAATTTCAAGGGCATTTTTAATAGCTCCAATCAAATATGAATTTCCTATATCGATGGTTCCTTGGATTATCACATGCAGTGGATAAATTCTTAATCTATAATGTCCAAGGACAAAATCAATTGTTCTTCTTTGCTTAACCCCCAAACTTTCAAATGAATAAGACTTTGCATCCTGGTCAGAAAAAAATGGACTTCAACATTTGCTTCTGAGATATGAAGTGAATAACATGATTGGAAGTGTCTTCATCTTCACAATTTGTGTTCCAATTATGCATAATATCATGATCCCTATGTCCAAGCATCTCAAACTCATTGTAATTTATAAATTTGTTCTTATACAATCCACAAATGATCTCCCACTCATTCTCCCTAGAATTTATAGGTAGATTTGGAACTTCTTCTTCTTCTTCAAATTTAATTGGATTGATTGGAGGCAATGGATTATGTTCAACTTGCCATTGTTTGAATCTCAAGTTTTCCCAACTATGCGCTATATCATCATTTGTGTGGCCTATATATCTACAGAAATCACATAAGGTCATGTATAAAAACAACTCATACCAACAAAATTATATGGACTTGTCATCTTTTCAACCAAGAACTGAGTTAAATCAAGGAAACACACAATAGCTACATTTTTCCGTGGTAACCATTTATCCCCACATCGACGTTTTTCATATGACCATGATTTTGTGACATCTATCAATTCAAGTTGCTCAATGTGGGTAGGTCCCTTGGTATATACATCAATAAAATAATTATCGTTGTTAGCATTATATGTATCAATCTACACTTGTTTGAAAATCATCATACCAACATTTAGAACCATAAATCAATGACTACTTTCAGAAAGAGTAAGCTCTAGAACAAAATGGAATGTCTCTTGTGCAACTATATCCCTATCAACAATGGTTTCACACAACAAACTCCTATATGCACACGTTGTTGGTTCATTTGGATTATGAATAGAAGAGAGATGCATCAACATATTGTTGAATGTTTCTAATCCTTTTTCAGATTTGGAAACATCTTTTGCTATGTAATTAATGACCACATGATTTGAAAGAATGGGTTGCCAATCTATATTAGCCCTCCACATTATCAATGTTTTCAGAATGTGTGTATTCAATCTATCATCATTTCATCTTGGTTCATATTTAATTTCTCCATTCGCATCAACTTAAAGTTTTGATTGATCACATAGTTCCCATGGTGCCTTATATCGACCTACCATTTTTCCCTGCCTTTTTTCGGAGGAAATATTTCGCATTGCAAGTGATATGACTCTCAACACAATTGAGAATTTCTTCATAATCAAACATAGGATCATATTGAAATATTTGTTGTGTTTCCTTTAAGCAAGGATGATCATCAACATTGAGTCTAACTTGAATATTTCTCTGGTGTCGATCACGTGGATTCATTGCATGTACACATCTATCAAAATATTCTTTTGTATATTTAACTTGGGTAGGATCACCCCAACTCAATATGTCCATATTAGGATCATTTTTTAACCATAGAAATCCATGCACATGTGGAGATCCATGATGTTTCCACTCACAGTGACACCAATAATCTATAGCTTGAGGAAAACGATCAAAAAATTCATCACAAAGTATTTTATGCCTTAAATGCATATAATTTGCTACAATATGAGGATTATCAATTACATTTTGATGTATCCATTTCCTTGCTTCCCCTGGATCTATAGGACTTGTACCGGGCATTAATTTATGAAAATCTTACCACTGCATGTCTAATGCATTTAATGTGAAGAATTTTGTTGGAAACCCAATATGCTAAATCAAGTCAGATAACTTGGCACGACACTTCCTCCAATATGCACATGTACCTATTAGTACAGTTCCAAAATGCAATAATATTTATGTAAGTCATGAATCTGGAACGTTTTTTAAATGTTCTCGTAACTCATTCCATATTATTTTTTATGAAAACCACATAGGAAGCCTAAGCATGATGTCTCATGATGATATTATTTAAAAAGTATCTAAAGCGAGGGTGATTTCCAAACCTATGACATGATATCAAAGAAGATGTTTTGCATACTCATGAAGATGAACATTTTATCTTCATGGTTGCAACCAATCTGCTTTACCTCTTGGGAACAATGTTGAAAATGTAGTATCGAATAATCCTTTAGTGTTATACTCATTGATCGGAGATGAGCTAATGCCAGGCCAATTAAGCACTTCATTCAATCCACCCTTTGTGTTATGTTCCTTTGCATTAGGGTTATTTTCACAAGCTCTAATAATATCAATCTCTCCTGGTGCATTTGGAAGCTTTGTTGCAAAAGAAGATGTCTATAATCCATCTATTGCATCATCAATCCCTGGTACCCCTTCTAAAATTTCAAATTTAGTCTCGTTGTCTATCTTTGGTAAAGTAACATAATTGATCATATGTGATACATTTGTTGCAATTTTAGGTAACTCATCAAGTGCATTATTATCAACTCGAACTTCACGATAGTATGGATCATTCTGAATCTTATGTAACAATGCATCTTTTAATCTTTGTTTTATAACAAGGCAGTCATAACTTGGTCCTTCTCAACCTTTTTTCTGCCTGACAATTATAAAATCTAAGTCTTTAATATGTCGGGGTAATGTTACAGAAATAACTTTAACCTCCTGGGGAAAACTAATGGTGTGTCCTCTATATTTGTATTGTCCTCCTATTGAATGCATAACTTGCAAAATTGGACTTGCACGTGCTATCAACATCTCTTCAACTTCTATGAGCACTCCATAGACTCAAGGTTGGAATCCTGGATCCATATGGTTCTGAGCTCAAAATATATGATATGTTCCTTCTCTTCTACCTCTCATGCACATTGGACATGTATTTGTATTAAATACCTAAATTCCAACATATGATTCCTCACACACATGACACATTTGAACTTGAGCCAATTGATCAATCCTATCATGAAAATTTTCATGTGCAACATTCATATTGTTAAATGCATCAAGAATATGATCCTTGATTTGAATCTCTTCAGTTGGCTCTATCTCAATATTTTATGCATCGCTTTTCTCGATGAGAGTTACACATTGAGATTGGACATATATATCATCTAAACTTCTTTTTTTCTTACAATTTTCTTTTTCTTCATGTTCTTCATATTGTACTATGTGTGAGTTGGTGGAATATTGTTTTCTTTGTCAACATGCTTTCTATTGTTCTAAATTGAGTTACCCATGTTCTTGATGTTCCACAATTGTCATTCATTGTGCCTTTCTTTATCGATATGCTCTTTGTCATTCATATTTTTTTCCTTGTTCTTCGCATTCTGCAGTTTTCATTTGTTGTGTCTTTCGATATGCTCTTTGTCATTGAGATTGTTTATTTGTCTATTCTTGATTCTCTTCAGTTGTCATTTGTTGTGTCTTTCTTTGTCGATATTCTCTTTGATATACTCTTTGTCATTCATATTGTTGCTTTATATGTTCTTGATTCTCTTTAGTTTTTATTTGTTGTGCCTTTCTTTGTCAATATGATCTTTGTCGTTCATATTTTTGCTTTATCTATTCTTGATGCTCTTCAGTTGTCATTTGTCGTTCCTCTCTCTGTGGATATGCTCTTTGTCATTCAGAATTTTGTTCTCTATGTACTTGTTGTTGTTCAGTTGTCATTTTTTGTGAATTTCTTTATCAATTTGCTCTTTGTTCTTCACTTTTCTTCTTTCTTCGATCTTTCCTTTGTTCATCACTCTTTTTTCCTAACTTCTCTCTTTGTTGTTGTTGTTTTTTTTGTCTAACATGCTCATGTGTTTGTCTTCTTACATCCTCAACATGCACATCATCCATTTGGTAATTATCTGAGGAAATGGTAACTTGAATTAATGTTCAACGATTGTAATTGTATCCTCATATGAAACAAAGGAAATATTGAAATATAATGTTCAAACACTAAAAACAATGCACGTCCACGGAAATCAATGCAACACATTGAAATATTGAAATCCAATGTTGAAATCAATGCAACATATTGAAATATTGAAATCTATTGTTGAAATCAATGCAACACACTAAAATATTGAAATCTAATGTTGAAGTCAATGCATGGCATTGAAATATTGAAATGTAATGTGAATATAACCCCACAATTGTTCCCCCTATTTTTTTCATTATTAACAACACATATCCAACATTTTATCATTATTTTAGATGAATCTCTATAAGTATTGATATTTAAATTTGATATTATAAATGAATTATTATGAAATAATAAATTTAATTTTTTTAAATAATTAAACTTCTCGATCATCATCTTTTCTAAAAATGATGTCTTATTTTTTTTCAATTAATCTAAAATAATCATCGATTTATAATAAAAACACAAAATTCCCTTAAAACGTAGACTCGTGTCTAGTTGGCCCACTTAATATTTCTCATATCAAATAATGTCATGTTACATAGGCCAACTGTATTCTCATAAATATAATATTTTATAATTTCTTAATATTGTCTTAGTTGTTGTGCCATTGAGATTGCATCCTAGATGGGAAACCATGGTTCAAAAAAAAGTGAGATATATAGTAGCCAGGTACACCCAATGGGTATTGGATTCATATAGTGGATTCTTTTTCAAATATTAATGGACGTGTAATAGATCCATTACAATTTCATTGGTAAAAAGCAAATATAATAGAACAAAATATTCTACATGCTAACTCACATGGTGTTTATGAATATCAGCGCAATTAATCGCTATGAAGTATCATCATTTTTCACAAAGGGTTAAAGATATAACAAACAATAGACAAATCATTTATACTCAACGTAATCAGGATTCACCTAAAATGTCATGTAGTTTTCTCGAATTGTAATCAGCATTAACATAAAGTGTGAGGTAGTTTCCCATGATGCAGCCATGTATGCTACAAGTGCCTCCTCTTTGTTTATGTACATTTTTAGGTACCCAGCTTCCACATCTAGCTCCATGGATGTATTTTATGGTCCATGAGATTTCCATAGACTACTCATGTGCCCCAAATTGACTTATGTGCAAGGAGTTATGCCTTTTGGAGTAAACCAGTACCAAAATATATCTTGTATTGTTTCAACTATAACTTTCTCATACGAGCTTTGTTTTTCACCTGGAATAGCTCGTTGGAGATCTCTCACTGACTTGTTTAATTTATTCGTAAAATTTGAACCCCTCAAAGTGTTGTTTAGGGCCTCAAAATTTCCTCGTAAGTTGATAACCTTCAAAAACTAGAATTTTCGTAGAAAATTGACTAATTTACTATTGTGATAGTCCGTATATCGGAGCCATCAATCTCAAAATTGGGACTAACCCCAGCCATTGATCCACTAAACCTTTCCAAGCCCATGGCCAAACCTTCTACAAGCCTATCTGAAACAACTTCGCAATATATTCCCATCAGAAAGAGTATCTTTCCCCACGTTCACAGATCCTTCTGAAATCCTAAGTCCAAAAACTATCGACCTTTTTCCATTAGAATGCCATCATCGGAATGGAAACTTGCCATGCTTAGTGATCTTTCCGAAGTTCGATAGCCTATTGGGCCTGCTCTATCAAACTTAACCATTGGGAACATCCTTTCAAAAAACCATCGGAAACATAATTTCCAAAGACCATCATAAATAGTCCTTTCCAAAAACCATTAGAAACAATCATTTTTGAAGACCATCAAGAACCTCTTTTCTGAATACCATCGAAAATAGTCCTTTTCATAAACCATCGGAAACAATCCTTTTTGAAGACCTTCGAAAACCAATCTTTCTAAAGACCGTCGAACTCCAACTCCATCGGGTCTGGTGTTTTCCTTTGCAAATTTTATTTGAAATTTCTGAAATCCGAAGACTAATGAACTTGGGTTCTCTACCCAACCTACATTGGATATGGACCATCAATTTTTGAGATCGAATTGATCTCAGACGTCAATCCACCATACTGATCCAAACTTATGTGATCTTGTAATTGAATCTTGGTCATTGATTCTCCAATGTTTTCCACGACCCTCACTTTCTGCCACTGTGGACTCTGTAAATCCACAATAGAGTACGGTCCATGTCATTATTGTACGGAATTTTCAAAATAAATTCAAAAATTATAATTTTCTTAGAATTTTTATAATTCCTCATGAATTTCTTAGTCAGTGTACTTGGAAGCTCTTAATCATTCCAGAATGAACCTTGACTGTTGATCTCCAAGTTGAATGCAATCTGGGTCGTCGACTCTCCAACTCTTCAATCACCACGACAATGTGAAATATTTCCTTCCCAACTGGATCTAACTCTGCAACCTGCATATTTATGCCATTTATCATTTCTTCTATTGTTCTTAGGCAATTTAAATTCTAATCTTCCCATAATTTTGGGGGATTTTCACTCTAGATCGCCATTTTTCCTCCAAATTCGTCACAGATTGAAATCTGCAACAACGAATTTTTCCAACTCACGTTGGTTCTTGGTCCATACAAACTCAATGTTAAACCTTCTTCTCTAATGCCAATCTATAATGTACCCTGGCCCAAATGAGGTCCGTTACTTGCGAAAATTCCTATAAACTTGAATTTTTTTGCTAACTAATCCTGTAGCTTAACAACTGCATGAATACACACAGATTTGACCATTCGACTACCATTACTTTGATGGGTCCCACAAATTCCAAGTCCCATTTGTTAAAGGGTTCAAATTAGACTTGGGGAAATAATGGAATTTCATCCCTCTTGGTTGAATTTCCCATCCTTTGGCATTCATCACAATGGGAGACATTGTTCAACATCTTTATGCAGAGTAGGCAAATAATATCCATCTTGTAGAATCTTATAGGTTGTCATTTTTGCAACATAATGGACTCCACAAGGCTCATCGTGGTGGGCATACATAATGTTATGTACCTCATGTTGTCTTACGCACCTTAAGAGAGTATGATCTAGTCCAAGATTGAATAGGTAGCTCTTTATCCATGTATAGATGACACCTTTCCTGATATTTTTGCAACACTCTCTATAAGAGAAGTATTGAGGAAATCTCCCTGTAGCTAGGTAGTTTTCTATTTCAACAAACCAAGGAATCTATATAGAGATTGCAAAGAGGTGCTCATCTATAAAGTTGTCATCCACAGCTTCATTATCTACATCACTTGTCAGTATTGATAGGAAATATACAACAACATTTTGCCTACTTGGTTTGTCAAGGATTGTTAGATCAAATTATTATAGTAGCAAGATCCATCTAATTATCATGTCATTGACATCAACTTTGTTCATTAAGTATATGATGGAAGCATGGTCTATGTGGACAAAAACTGGCTATCTAATGACATAATGTCTAAACTTGTTTATGGCATATACAATTGCAATAAATTATTTATCAGTGAAAATATAGTTCAGTTTAGCTCCATATATGTTTTTACCAATAAAACAAACTACTAATGGATCTGTGTCTTCTTGTTGGCTTAAAACTACCCCTAATGCCTTATTAAATGTGTTTGTGTGTATGTGAAATGGAATATTCCACTTGGGACTTTACAATACAGAGGCTTAGACGAGTTTTTCTTTGATGTTGTCAAAGGTTGTTTGGAAATCTTTTGTTCATCGTAAATCTATGTCTTTGGAGAGTAGAGTAAATACGGAGGAGGCCAAATTGCTAAAATCGTTTATGAACCTTTGGTAGTAACCTACACGAACTAGAAAAATTCTCACATCCTTTTTATATATTCACTTTATCTTGGTCTATTTAAATCCCCCTCAAAGAGATGTGATGACCTCTAAGACAATTCCTTCACTCATTGGCATGTTGCCTTTTTCATTACTTAGTGATAAATTCATCTCCTCACGCCCTTTCAACACATTATTCTTGGAATGAATTCCCATATGGAGTGGAATCATCTAGGTAGATTTCTATAGTGTCATGTGCCAAAATTGAGAATATGCTAAGGACAACTCGTTGGAAGGTTGCAAGAGCATTACATAGGCCAAATGGAAGGACCTTCAGTAGCCAAATGTGGCCTAGGGGAAAGTAAATGTGATTTTTTCTTGGTCCTCAATATTGATCTATATTTAGTTATATCCATCCAAAAATAAAAAAAGTATTTTTTACATGCTAAGGCATATCGTACATGATCAATGAAAGGTAAAAGAAAGCGGTCCTTTATTGTGTCCTTATTGAACTCTCAATGATATACACGCTCTACCCATTTTCCATTCTTCTTGGACAATATAACCAAAGGTGATACCCATGTTGATATTATGGTAGTTGCGGGAAGTATTAACCTCCATATGTAACCTTTGACTAGAATAGAAGCAAGAGAAAACCTAAACAGATGTGTGAAAACCCTGGAAGACAAGTCGGATCAGTAGAATAAGTAATATTGAAGTATTATATGTAGAAAAGGACAGGTCGACCCTGCTTGAAGAGACACATGTTCACTTGGCTAGATTAGTATAAATAGAGGACGTATTGGCTCATTTTTTCACTCATTCACACACTCTTAGTCACCCAGAAACAGTGCGCAAGTTTGGAGGAGGAGAAGTAGCAGTTGCAATTGTACAATTTTCTCTTTTTCAATCTTTCTAGTACTTTCTCTTGTGTGCTACCCTTGGAGAAGGTGTGCTCTCTTGGTTATATATTGGTTATGGTATGGCTTCCTGGAATCATTCTTTCTATCAAAGGTTAAGGTGATCGGGGGTGGCTATATGCCTATGGTTGGGTGACAATGGTGTAGCATTGTATATGGTTAAACGAGCACATCAAACATTATTCTAAGAGGTTATGGGCCCACTCCACCTTTAGGATAGTCTAACCACTGGAAAGTGGTGTAGAAATTATTTGTTAAGCTTGTTGTGGCACCAGTTGCAGTTGCAACTAGGGTTTCTGATTTTGCAACTACAACAAACCCTAATCCAACTCTTTGGGCACATTTAGTGAAGCATTAGACCTAATTTCTAGATATTCTAGTGCTAGCCTAGTGCACCCTCTTGTTGGTTGTGGAGCTTGATTATCTTCCTAATTTAGAGGTATTTGTTTTTAGCCATGTTTATACCACGTGAAGATTGTACACCCAAGAAGACTATACACCCCTCCACGCGGGGGGGGTGCAGGGGGGATTGCCCCCCTTGTGGGGTCCGGGGGCCAGTGGGGGTTTCAAGGCGAAGCCCCTGAAGGGAAATTTGCCTTGTAAATGTATATTGTAATTTCATAGTCAATCTTGATTGTTCATCATTAAGTCACAGATCTGATGTAGATATTATGTTAGGGTTTTTTTCCCTAGAAGGGAACCCTCTTTTTTATGAGGGAATTGTATTGCAACTGTGAATTATTGCGAATATTTTATTATGAGAGAGGAGACTGAGAGAGAAAGAAGAGAAAGTTACAACAGGTGTGTTGTAGGTTGTATCCTTTCATTTTGCTAGATAATAAAAAGGAAGGACTTGACAATTTCTCTGGTGGACGTAGCCCACACTGGGTGAACCACGTATATCTGTGTCTTTATTGTATTGTGTATCTTTCGTGTTTTATTTCCGCATTTTTTTTATTTTATTGCTTTGTGATCCTATTTTTTCTAACACCTCTGGTGCCCTCAGCCAACAAAACGTCAAGTTTGAGTTTTTGGGTCAAAGTCAAAGGTTGACTTTTGGTCAAAGTTGAAATTTTAGGGTTTCTATCTTGTTCTAATCATTGAACCTTTTTTATTCTGTTTCTAACCTCTTTTGTCAAGATGGCGTCTAGTTTTAGATTAGAAGACAAGTTGAATGATACTACAAATTTCAAAGGTATGCACTTGTATATTCTTTTCAAGTTATATCATCCAACAAAGCATGAGTGTGTTTGCAGGGGATCTACAAGAGACCTTGTCCAAGCTGTGAATTCAATACATTCAGAGGAACAAGTGCACCCTCTCTAACAATGAAGACTCTAGGTTTGATTATTTAAAAATTGATATGTCTCTTGTTGTTATGGCATTATTATGATCTTTTGTTGCATCTTGATCTATTGAAGTTATGATCATTATACTGACCCCTTAATAATAGAGATACACTTGTTGATCTCCTCTCTACAAGACATTCTTTTTCTTATGTAAATGCTTATTTCTTACGAGATGAAGTTGATCTCCTTTAGGAGATGTTCTTGGTTATTGACCTAGACTTCATGCAATATATCTTCCATAGAGGATACCATGGAGATTTTGTTTTTCTTGTTTCTTGTTCCGGGCAAGTCATAAGAGACAAATCTGAGAGGGATTCAGACTCAGAGGGAGTCAATGATCAAGAAGAAGGCAACATAGTTTTGTGACACTTTGCAAAATGCAAAGGGGCATGCAATAGACGGAAGCGTGGTCTAAGGATTCTAATCTGGATCTTGGGGGCTAAGATATGGATGGATTGAATGTCAAGAGAGGAGGAGCTTAGATGTTCCAATACTACATGGACAAAAACATGTAAATGAAGTACTTGGGAGGTGAGGCTCAAAGAGGAGCCTCACCTCTAAAACTAATTACTAATAAATCACTCAGGGCTAATTAATCTCACATTGAACAATAGAAAATATGAGAGAAGCCAAAATGAGTAAATTGATATTATGAGAAGGATTGCTAGGCCTTTATATAGAATTGCAAAATGGCCCATTGGACAAAGTCAAAAAGAGCTCATTAAATGAGTCTCTATTATTAGTGTGATAGATATAGCTACCCAACTAACTAATTAGTGGAAAATAAAACCCGATACAATAATGGAAAGATCTCATTAAATGAGTCTCTATTATTATAATAATAGATATCACTACCCAGCTAACTAAGTAGTGGAAAATAAAACCCAATACAATAATGGAGAGGTGGGACTCTCTTTGACCCATATGGGAAACCTGTTACCCAATTAATTAATGAGGAGGTGGGCATCTCTTTGAGCCACATGGACAATTATTAGATTTATAGCTTTATGAATTTTGCATCTGAATTTAGACCATATACCCCCTAAAATTCGGCTCATTCCTCCCCCCTTAGAAAATGATGGTCCTCATCATTTCACTCATGCTAAAAAGAGAAACCCCATTATCCTACCATTATGATTACAATGTGAAAATACCTAATGAAGATAAGGGTTTTTTCTGGTTGACCCATAATCGTGGGTTTGTGGTTGACCCATAACCTAGTTGACAATGGCATTGTATATGGGTAGAAAATTAAAGAAATTTTAATAAAATCCCAAAATTTAAAAAATAATATGGAAAAATAGTGACTTTGGGGGTTGTGAACATCCTTCTGCAAATATATTCATAACTTCTGCTACAGGTGATGAAATCCAATTCCGTTGAAGACTAATTTGAGTTATTGAAGATATATTTCCATCGCTATATGGAACTTGTTATGAGGTGACCCATGGAGTGAGAAAAACCAGGCCAAATTTGAAGGGCACATGACCACACTGGCTATAGACATGTGTTGCTTCAAACAAAGATATCTCATAGACCAGACAACGAAATAAAATTCTGTGAAATACCCATTTGAGATATTGAAGAGATATTTCTAACCATATGTGGAAATTCTTTTTTTGTTTCCTGAGCAGGGAGAAAAATACCTTTGAATATGGTGGTACGGGCGGCCTCCTTGGTTCAAATACATGCTGAGGTTCAATCGATGATATCTCTCAAACCAGGAAGAAAAATGAGATTCAGTGAAATACCCATTTGATATCTTGAATAGATATTTCTAGCCATATGTGTAACTCCTTCTGTAGTTTCCCGAGTATGGAGAAAAATCTCTTTGAAGATGGTGGTACGCGCTGCCTCCTTGGGTCAAATACATGCTGAGAATCAATCGATGATATCTCTCAAACCAGGAAGAAAAATGATATTCCGTGAAATACTCATTTGATATATTGAAGAGATATTTCCAGAAATATGTGGAAATTATTCTGTAGTTTCTCGAGCAAGGAGAAAAATCTCATTGAATATGGTGGTACACGCGACCTCTTTCAGTCAAATACATGTTGAGATTCAATCGATGATATCTCTCAAACCAGGAAGCCAAATGAGATTCCGTGAAATACCCATTTGATATATCTTTCCAATGAGATATGGTAGAGACTCTAAAATGTTTTTTTATAGGTTGCAACACCTCTTTGAAGTTGGTTGAGTGTAGAGGGACACAAAAGGTGCAAAGAGTTTGTAAAGCAACATGGGTTGTTGTAGAGGTTGTGGAACCTCCATGGGAAGCATGGACACCCTGCAAATTTGTTGAAAATGTTGCAGACCAATGGATGTATTGGATCCATGTATAGATGTGGTGAATCCATGTATGGTTCTCCTTGTAATGGTGAATGAAGATCTGAGGGTAAAAACAAAGCCCTATAGTGCCTGTGGACCAATTGTGATGCTTACAATGTATGGCTTGGAAAATGGATTCCAATAGTACCAAAGGAGGTTGGTGATTGTTGCAAATGTTTGAACCCGCAGCATGTTTCAAACCCTTGTTCCGATGGAGAGTATACCCACTCTGATACCACTGATCTAGATCTTGAGGGTTGAGATCTTGATGGCTTGAATTTTGAGAGAGGAGGAGCTTAGACGTGTCAATATTGCATGAAAAAAAAGCATGGACAAAAAAAAGTACTCGGGAGGTGAGGCTCAAAGAGGAGTCTCACCTCTAAAACCAATTACTAGTAAATCACTCAAAGCTAATTAATCTCACAATGAACAATAGAAAATATGAGAGAAGCCAAAATGAGTAACTTGATATTATGAGAAGGCCTATTAGGCCTTTATATAGCATTAAAAAATGGTCCATTGGACAAAGTCAAAAAGATCTCATTAAATGAGTTTCTATTATTAGTATAATAGATCTAACTACCCAACTAACTAAGTAGTGGAAAATAAAACCCAATACAATAATGGAGAGGTGGGACTCTCTTTGACCCATATGGGTAACCTATTAGCCCAATTAATTAATGAGGAGGTGGGCATCTCCTTGATCCACGTGGACATTCTATTATCTTTATAGCTTTATGAATTTTGCATCTGAATTTAGACCATATACCCCATAAAATTTGAATCAGATTCTCTTAGATAGAGAGAGTTGATTTCAGAGTTTGAGATGAAGGATCTTGACCGGATCAGAAGCGTGGATGACACCAAATGAGATCTTCAATGAGGAGACTAAAGAGGTTTAGCATGATGGATAGGAAGTCCATGGCCACACCTATGACGACACATATGACGAAGTTGTGTGATGAGATAGTCATTTGCTTTACAGAGAGCACCTTGTGCCAGTATATGGTTGAGCCATGACCGTATTATTGGGTTATAACACAACATGTAGGTACCTATGTTGTGGTACAAATAGATATGATTGATCTATGATGATGAAGTATGGTTGTCAGGATATATAGTTTTTGGATTGGAAGTGTAGAAGACATATCTAACACCTGCGGTGGTACTTCAACTTGGGATCGAGCGGGATTTCTAGACAAGCAGGGAACTAGATATATGTAGCACTTAGTTATATATCATAGCCAGTGATGCAAGATATGAAGCAGGGTGGATTTTTCAAAGGATCTTGTACGAATTCATCAGAGACATGGTGCAGGAAGGAGCAGTGAGGCTCCATCACTTATCCATAGATGAGAAGATAGTTGACATTCGCACTAAGCCTTTGTCTAGGACAAGCTTGGTAGGAATGAAAATGTTTCCTTGGTGTAGTATTGATGATTGCAACATCATGCCGATATTCCAAGATTGATTAGATGAACTTGATCATGTGGGAATAACCCCAAATGTAATCTTCAATGGACTGAAGATTTGAGTTTTTACTAGATCTCCTATGTGTGAGTTGCATCGGGCCTTGAAACTCTCACGAGTAGGTGAGTAGTTAACTCACGATTAGGTCAGTAGTTAACTCACGAGTAGGTGAGTATCCCTGATAAGCATCAGCCTGACTCTATCTCCACAGGAACTAGGTTGTAGACTAGGGGAGATAGGGAACATCTACATTTGGAGTAGATGTGCCCCGATGTACTCTTCGATGGACTGAAGACTCGAGGTGCTTGAGGTGAAATTCCACGTGTCCGATAGCATCGAGCTTAATGCATTCACAGAGTGATCTTATGAGAGGATCACCATGAGGTGTTTGTGGCTCGGATGTGGTCATAATTCTTGTCATGGGACAAGAACGACCCGAGGTGCTAGACACACGTGTCTGATAACATCAAGCTAAATGAATTCATGGATTAATCGTATGAGAGGATCAACTATCAGGTGAATGTGGCTCCGATGAGGTCATGATTCTTATCATGGGACAAGAATGACCCGAGGTGCTCGACACATGGTGGTGGAGATGGATCATCAATATAGCTAAATGAGGCTCATGGATATTGCGATGATATGTTTTGATACCAGATTGTCAGCATATGATGTTGATAGTAATGATGATACTCATGACATGGGTGTAGCCATGGGTGAGCACATCATGTGTGTGTATCCCATGATGATGATGGTGACACACACTATGAGGTGTAGCTCTAGTGTTCTCTAGCGGATTATAGCCCCTATATGAGATTGACAGGTCCACATGGTCGTAACCATGTCTAACGTAATGATGCTACTAGTAGCATGGTCTACATAACCATGACGATAGGATCATGGCATAGCGAGCAAAGTTATTAAGACCAGAAGGGAACATCATGGTTAAATACCTCCCTAGCTAAGAGGGAGTGTTGATATTATGGTATTTGTGGGAGGTATTAACCTCCATATGTAACCTTTGACTAGAATAGAATATTCTGGAAGCAAGAGAAAACCTAAACAGATGTGTGAAAACCCTGGAAGACAAGTCGGCTCAGCAGAATAAGTAATATTGAAGTATTGTATGCAGAAAAGGATAGGTCGACCCTGCTTGAAGAGACACATGTTCACCTGGCCAGATTAGTATAAATAGAGGATGTCTTGGCTCATTTGTTCTTTCATTCACACACTCTCAGTCACCCAGAAATAATTTGGAGGAGGAGCAGTAGCAGCTGCAATTATACAACTTTATCTTTTTCAGTCTTTCTGGTACTTTCTCTTGTGTGCTACCCTTGGATAAGGTGCACTCTTTTGGTTATCTGTTGGTTATGGTATGGCTTCTTGGAATCGTTATTTCTGTCAAAGGTTAAGGTGATCAGGGGTGGATTTATGCCTATGGTTGGGTGACAATTGTGTAGCATTGTCTATGGTTAAATGAACACATCAAACATTATACTAACAACCCATTCACTATCATAGATCGGGCAAAGGAATCCCACGTATAGAAGTTTTTTCAATTCTCCCCTAACTATGTATTTTAAGGCAGGATTCATTCTTCTCTAAGGTCGCCTGATAGATGGAGAATAATCTTTGATATAAATGTGGTGTGTGCAAATTTCTAGATGAATAACCTTCGGGTCTTTTTAATCCTCTGCAATGACACCAAAAGGTGGTGGGCCCAAGAAATACAACAAGAATGTTGAACTCCTCAACTTAACTTTAATTTATTAATCCAGAAACATGCTTCTTTATGAGGTACTATGCAGTATATATACAACTACATGAATGAAATATGAATTATAAATTGATGAAGTAAATGTAATATAATGCTTTGCTTGAATGCATTGTTGGCTTCCTTCCTTAAGTAATCAGTTCATAACCTTCACTCCCTCTTTTGTGAGAATAAAAGGATACTATAGGGTTATTGGATGACTACCAAAGGATTGAATCAATGGGGAGTTTAATAGTTAATGAGGTGATGTGTCATAGCTTCAACAACCTCTTCATCATCATACACCACAAGATAATTGTAGGAACATAATCATTCTACAGGAGGCCAGTACACGATAAAATTGGGTTATGTTTCAATGTTGGAGAACAACCTAATAAATGATGAATGGTGGTACAAAAAAAAATGGAAATCAAGGGCACCCTTAAAATGAATCTTCCTATTCTAGATCATTCTAAAGAATCAAGTGCTAACATGAGAGCGGATGCAAAGGCGTGGTTTCGAGGGACCTAGTATCTATGTTTTATGCCACAAAGTTGTGGAAGATAACTGCTATTTATTCCTTCAATGCCAATATGCCAGACTAGTATGGGAATGCTTGGAGTCACAAGTGAATCAACAAGAACTGTGGAATAAATAATGTATAGGTGATTGCTTTAAACACTTATATGAGAGTCCAACTCTAAAAAGGCTCAAATCACTTCCGATTGTGACAACATGGGGTATCTAGTTGGTGCGAAATAAATGTTAATTTTGAAGACATGTTCACCCCCATCTTAGGTAGTTGTGCATGCACTTGCTATTTTTCATTCTCAAAGTTCCTCACAAGGCAATTCTCCCCTAGATTTTTGAGGAGCACGTGATAGATCGAGGGGAATCTTGGGGTATTTTTTATGGATCTAGCCAGGAGGATGGCCTTCACTATGGTCTGGGGTTTTCTCTTCATCAAATGGATAGTCATGTACTACTCGGGAAAGAAAATTTGGGGTCTAGCTCAAACAATCTGGGAGAGTTTAGTGCCCTTTTGGCTCTATTAAAAATGGTTATGTCCATAAATGTGTGGTCCCTTCAAGTTTTTGGAGACTCTAAAATGATTATTCAATGAATGCATGACAAATGTCAAATATCTAATCAAGGGCTCATTAATATTTCTCTGCAGTTGAAGGACAGTGTGGCTCAGTTTCAAGAAATATCTTTTGCACATGTATTTAGAGAATATAATGGTCAAGCAGATACTCTTTCAAAGGAGTCCCTCCAACTCTTTGTGAACAAGTTCACTATGGATGAGTACAGTGATGAAACCCTCGTTGACAATTTGGAGACAAATTCCAATGATATATGAGATCTATTTTTGTTGGGAGTTTTAATCTCAGTTGATTCCTCATGTTTTGTTGGGATCATTTTTTTGTAAAACTCTCGGTCATGATACATATCGATGGGAACCAATTTTGTGGAACAATTTTATTGTAATACTCTCAAAACAACTAGCAGATTTTTCACCATTGTTTAGAGTCTTTAGCAGATACATGAAGTCCTATTTTTGGGTCTTGTATTGCACATTTAACGCCTTAGGAATGTAATTTTCTTGGGACTTGAATTGCGCTTTTAGCTCCTTTGGAATGTACTTTCAATTTTATGTTGAAATAAAAAGTACGATTTTTCTTGGAAAAAAAACAAGTAGGAACATATAAAATTGATGCATATCTAAATTATATATGGAACTAGGTAATGAAATGATGCTAGAATTAATGTTTCTAAAAGAATGTACATAATTCATAAGTAAATGAGATGCTCAATATTATTCCCATATCTTCCATCTATACATCCACTAGGATGGTGACCTTCTCTCTTAAATCCCAAGTCAAGAAACAAGGAATAAAGGAGGTGGTTGTCACTATTTTCTAAGATGAAATAGATAGTGCAAATAAGATCATTCAATCAATAAATAATAGTCAAAATGATTAATTTCAGATTCAAAGATGTTCAACACCATAATCATAAAGTTGCAAGTGTTTTAATAAATAAGGGAAATTACATAATTGAAACAACAAAAATTAAATTGCAAAACCAAATAAATACCATTGAAGCAATTTTTATAACACAACTATAAGAAACTATAATCTAATGCAAAATTGAAAGTACTACATCTAAAGGGGTTCCCTACATTCCCTTGAGTGGGCCCTACTCAAGGTTATCACAGAAACCCTTAAGGAAATAATCAAATACTCAAAACTGGAAAAAGAGTCTTCTTTTCTCAAACACAAAGAATCATAATAGCAGAGCATCTCTACAATTTGAATGCGCTATGGAAGTGTTAGACCAAGAAGAAGTTCTCCTTTGCACCTCCATCCCATCCTTGCTTGTAATGAAAAAATCGAACGAATCTTTCAATCAGTCCTTGATTGAAGGATGATTGTCTCATTGATTCCAAAAATTAAGCAACCTCGTTTCAAGGAATTTGTTTTCTCCCTCCTACATTTGAATGCCTCCAACAACAAATGGAATGAGGATCATGATTGATTGGTTTCTTTAAGTGCTTGTATCCCTTGCAGATTTGAGAGGAAATATGATGTCACTTTTATTTCATGTAAAGTTGACTATTCATTGATGGAGATCACAAAGGTGCCAAAGATTCGACCTATTCGCTTCAACATTATCCCATATTCTAAAAAATACATAATTTCATGCAAAAGGTCATAATTAGGTTAAATCATATCACATATAATATGAGAACACAAAAATTCATAAAAGTCAAACATTTCACAACTCAAATGTTTCATATTCATCATAATCTTTAGAGTTTATGTAGGCTTTAGTCTCTCATGGCAAAAAATAAAACACATAAGCTCAAAGATGGACCTTGAAATCCTACTATCTAGTGGCCCATTAGCATTGCTACAAGGGGATAATTAGATACAAATGTTTATAATAGAAAGTATGTTCTAAAATTTGGGCTATGCAATGTTGGAGCAATAGCAATTGCAAATTTAATTTTTTCTTAATCATTTTTTGAAAGGCTTGATAGTTTTTGTAAAGATTGATACAAACCTTTTGACAAAGTTTATCTTACCAAAGAAATATTGCAATCCCTTCTTATTAATGGGCATAGGAATTTACATGATGTATTTTGTTCTTTCTGGATCAATCAAAATCCCACCTTTCAAAATGATGTGACCAAGAAGCATGTCTTTTGAAACATTGAAAATATTATTTTTCAAAAATGCCATACCTTCTACAGCTTTCAAAAATTTGTTTTAGATGGTATATTTGATTTGCCTATTTTTTTAATAGACTATTACATCATCAAGGTAAACCACCACACTTTGTTTTATGAGTACCTTTAAGGCTATTCCCATGGCTAGTTGAAAAGTAGCTACAATGTTGATCAATCCAAATGGATTTGGCGATAGGAGAAAGTTTCCCATTTTGTATTAAATGTGGTTTTTAAGTCTATTTGCTTTGGCCACCAATACTTGATTATAACCAAAGAAACCATCTAGAAGTGAACATGTTTTTTAACCTAACATAAGCTACAAAATCTAATCCATTTACGGGAACATGGTAATTCTCTTTATCTGATGCTTTGTTTAGATTTAAGAAGTCTATACACAATTTGATTTCTCTTGACCATTTTTAAATTGAGACCAAATTTGCTACCCATTCATAACGTATAACTTTAAAAATGATCTTAGCATCCAACAATTTCTTCAATTCCTTATGGGTTAGTGGTTTTAATGTTGCATGTACATTCCTTAGTTTAAGCTAGAATGGTTTATCACCTTCCTTAAAGGGAATGTCATGCTATATAATTCTCATGTTGTTTGTATTCAAGTCCTCACAAGCCTTAAACAAATGGATGTGATATTGTCTTTCTGTTGGCGAACAAAAATCTCTAAGGTTAACATTTATGGGATTTTTATCAGTGCCCAAGTTAATCATTTCATAATTCATGGAAGAGTTGTTTGTTTTGACATTTACAAATTTTTGAAATCTGCCTTGTAGATCGTACAACTTCTCCAAAGTTAAGACCTTCTTTGGAATTGAGTTGCATTTAATATCCTTCACTCCATCTTGGCATTTCTAAATGTCTTTTGATTGTTCTTCATCATCCATTACTGCATCTATGAAAATATCTTCCTTGGTTGCGAATTGGATAATATGTTGATCATTGGTAAACACCCTCTAGTTAGTGATGTTGTCAGGAATTGTTGGACTAAGGAGTAATTCAACAAAAAATCCATCATTTAATGGAGCCAATTTAGGAACAATATTAGCCAACATATTAACATCTATTTTTTTAGACCAAGGAATATAAGTGATATTTTCAAAGCATTAAATTCATCAATTAATTTCCATACCTCAATCTGGTAACTTTTCAAATTAGGTGATAAGGAGTGAATATAATTTTTTATGTGCCTCACAATTATCTCTGAATCACCAAGCACTTTCAAGGATTTCACTTTTAAATCAATTGTTTTTTTAAGACCTTGAATTAAAACCTTATACTCAATACTGTTATTGGTGCATTAAAATTCAAGTCTACAAGAGACACAGTGGCGGTTTTTTTCTCTTGTAGATTTATCAAAATATAAACGGCCCCTGTGCCATTCAAGTTAGTTGAAATACTACTTTCTACATCTACTATGGTACAATTATCATTTTCATAAGTCTCAATGCAATGAAGGAGTTCATATTATTTGTTAGATTCCAAAGGAGATTATGTTGTTGTATAATTGCCAATTTCAATTTCAAGAAAATATTTTTCCAAACTTGAATATGTAAATTGTATAGGTTCATTTGATCCTTCTAATTTTGTAAATGTATGTTTTATACGAGCCTCTTGATCAATATGAATCTAGTTTTGTTGTCCCTTCCATGGTAACCATAGATGAGACGAATATATGGTGAAATATCCTTTCAACTTTTCAGACCAATCCCTACTAAGCAAAAGACTAGGAATATCAACAAACTAATATCTATAAGTTAGTATACCTTTGGGTTAGAAGCTATCTTGATTAAAACATCTTTAAGTTCCCTAATAACTTTAACATACGACGTGTCCAATTGAATAATTTGACTAGAGCACTTGGTTGGAGTAGCATTTATCTTGTTTAATATGGAGGAATACATTACATTTGAATATGCTTTTGAATCAACCAAACAATTATGTACATTGTGGTTGAATATTTCAAAGGTCGACATAAAGGGTGGGGTTTGAGACTTGGAGCGATTACCAATTATAACATCATTGATAACAATTTTCTATTTTGTTTCATAATTTTGTTTTACCATGGCAGGATTTTATTTTGTTTCTGAATTTGCTACCCTGTTTCTAGGTTCGTAAGGGGATGTCTTGAAAGTTTGTAAAATAATGTCTCTTTATTGAGGAATATTGCAGATGCCAAAAATGGAAACATTTTCCTTGTTCTTTTTCTCATATTCTCAATTGCATTATAATCCATGTTCATCTAAGGTACATTTGTATTTGTTGTTTTCTTTGGTGAGGCAAGAACTACAATTCTCTTGGGTGTTATGATAGGTTCTAATGTAGAAGAAATTGGAGGAACACATTGCTTACTTCTCAAGTTGTCATCTCTTTGTACTGTTTGAGTGGCCTATATTTCTTCTAGAACTTGTTTTTTTTCCTCTTGAATTCCAAGTGACATATCCCATGGGAACATGGTTGCCTCCATTATTGCTTCCTCTTCTTCTATGGCTTTCTCATTTTCAACTTCTTAAATAAGAATTTTAGGTTGTTTTTGTTGATTAAGAAATTAATTTTCCAGTAAAGTCCTAGAATGCAACGATTGAGGACATGTTTTTTCAGAATGATTATCACAATGATAAATACAATAATTATACATCCCATTGTATTCTAAATTCAAGTTAAAATCCATAGGTTTAGGGGGCATTGGAGGAGTGATAACTTTCCTATATAAAGGTTTGAAATTTCTTGGGTTAAAAGTGTTGATATTATGGTAGTTGCGGGAGGTATTAACCTCCACGTGTAACCTTTAACAAGACTAGAATATTCCGGGAAGCAAGAGAAACCCTAAAACATTGGATAATAACCCTAGGAGACAAGTCAACTCAAGAGAATATTTAATAATGAGTTATTAGCCTCTAGAAAGAGAATTCGACCTAGTCAAGTGAGAAAGAGCAGTATAAATAGAGGGCGCTAGAGCTCATTTTTCACTCTCACTCTCACAACTGCATAAGACTAGTGGTGCACAATTTTGGAGAGGGAGTGCAGCAGCTACAACTGGTATATTCGACTTTGGTTGGACTTTCTCTTGGTTATGGTTTGGACTTTCTGCTTGGTCTTTGGTTATTCTTGCTTGGTGTGCTAGCCTTGGAGAAAGGTGCGCTATCTTAGTTAGCTATTGGATTGCTTCCAAAATTATTCTATCTATCAAGGTTAAGGTGCTTGGGGGTGGCCTTTGTGCCTGTGGTTGGGTGAAAATATTGCTATATTGTCTATGGTGAAACGAACACACCTATTTTTCTAACAAGTTATGGGCCCACACCATCTTTGGATAGTCTAACCGCTGGAAGATAGATTGGGAGGATTTGCTCAGTTGCAGTTCCAGTCAAAGTTTTGTTGCAACAACGAAACCCTGACCCTCTTGTCGAGGCACCTTAAGTGAATAGCTTGACCTAATTATTGGATAGCCTAGTGCACCTCTTGGTACTCTAAGCAAGCCAAGGCGTCAAGTTTGAGTTTTTGGTTAAAGTCAAAGTAGTCATGACTTACCCTATGAAGTCATAAAACAAGTTAGAAGGGGCTTCTAACTTCAGAGTATGGAAGACAAGGATTGACCTCATCCTTTCCAAGAATAAAGTGTTGGATATCGTGAAAGGCAAGATCATGGAACCATAGTTTGAAGCAGGGAAAGAGAAGGAATCTCAGAATGTTGCAGTTATGGAGAAGTTCAAGGACAATGACATCAATGCTATGGGTATCATAGTGGACTCTATAAAACACCACTTGATACGCTACATCTCTTATCTTGACTCATCTAAGAAGAAGTATGATGCCCTAACTAACCTCTTCTTAGTCATAAATATTGGACAAGTGATGAGTCTGAAGAATGAGCTCTATGACATTGAAATGAATGATGATGACAACATAACATCATACTTTGTAAAAATATCTCAGCTAAGAGATCAACTACAAGCTATTGAGAAAATCATTTCAGAAAAAAGAACTAGTAAATATCGTACTTAATGGTCTTCCCAAG
>WSFP011402684.1:0-26146 GCA_009831015.1 Picea engelmannii
ATATTTTCACCAAGTCTTTGGATCTTGAAAAATATGTAAAGTTCCGAGATAAACTTGGTGTAGTTAATAGATTGACCATTCTAGGAAGGTGTTGAAGTAAATATCGGATTATAATGGTCAATTATATATTAGACATAGGCATTGATAAAGTCACTTCAACTTTAGGTTATTTTGTGCTTTTGTACTTTATTTCATTTTAGTGTGTTTCTTGGTCTATCCCACATTCATAAAGTGGATTGATTGACTAGACTAGCTTGTAACACTTTATAAGAAAGCTTTTGCTTTCTAATCTTGGTTTCCTTTATGTGTTTGTGTTATCGTTGAACAAGCCTCTACTTGTATAAATCATTTTTTATTTCAACTGTGATCCTTAAAAACGAATTCAAAAACTCAACCTCCAAGCAGAATTGCCTGGCTTAGTTGTCTATTGTGTGTATTTAATATCTAGAATGTAGGGAGTGAGATTATTAATTTCCTTTTGATCAACTTTCTATTTAATTATTCCCTGAATGGAAGTATGCTTCATGTCCCAAAGCAAATCCTACAAAAAAACTAGTTACAAGTGACAAAAATTTCCTTGCAAGGTGAAATAAATGACGAGATAATATGTGACATGTGATGATTCAAAATAAAAAAGTGGAACTCCTACTTTTGCCAATATCTCAAGTGCTAGTTATAATTCAGCACAGCTGAAATAGTCCATCCAGTACTTGCACTTTGCAGTTGCAGGTTTCACAGAAAATTTCAAATGTGCTGCCCATGACTAAGAGATGACTATGATGACACGCATAAGTGAAAAAAACTACAACTCGTTATTAAGCGTGTAGAGGGTTACAGAGGGCACCATGACAGATCCCATCCACAGCTGGCCATTTCTTTCTTCCACCTCACTAATCAGCTTGACAGTGCTGCCCTTTTGGTCTTCCAATACCTCCAAAATCTTTCCATCTTCACCAAGGCGAATGGCTATAGCCTGTTTTGTTCCTCCAATGAAGGCATAATAAAGCTGCTTGATAGAGATAGGGAGCTTAAAGAGTACCCTGCGAAGCCATGGATAAGACAATGCCAAGCTTGTATGCAGATTCCTTCGACAATGTAAAGCTACCCAGAAGTCCCCTTCAGAATTGCGTCGCACATTGTCTGGAAATCCAGGCAATAAAGCAAATACCTCTGAACTGCCCATCTTCGGACCCTTCAACCAATACCTCAAAATCCTGATCATCCAAAGTTTGACGATTTCAAACAAGGAAGAAAGAAATTCAAAGATGAATACCAAATAAAAGTGAACGAGTCGAAAAGAACTATTGGGTCCCATTAGGGGCTTCTGGTGCAATAAATACTTGTTAGCAGTGTGATTCACTACAAATGGATCAGAAATAGACCTGCATTTGGTTGTTTCTGAAACAAGCAGAAATGAGAAATCTTTGCTCATAGAAACTCCATTTGCAAACATGAGGTTCCTTAGGAGCACAGTGATTTCCCCACTCTTTGGATCATATTTCATCAACCTGCCAGTGTCATCTCCACTCAAGATAGACAACAAAAAGTGTCTGCATTCCATTGAAGTCCTGCAGTTTGTCAGATCCCAGAAGTAACTAGAATGTTAAAGAAACTCCAAAGTTTCGTTTAGTTACCTTCTCTGAAAATCAGTACTAGAATCAGTGAAGTATATTGCTCCTCCTTCATCAAAGTCAAGATCGTTTGTGAATCGAAATGGCACTCCCTCAGCTTCATTGGCAATGGTTTTTGCAAGCCCTCCTTCAGAACCCACAAGAAGCAATCCAAAATAAGCATCTGCAATATAAAGGTCACCAGTTTTCCTATGGAACCTCATTCCCAATGGCCGGCCACAAATGTGCTCGAACTCTGGATTTGGTGCAGGAGGATTCTTTGGATTACATATTTCTGATCTACAGAAGCAATCTCAACAAATAAGCAACTGCGCGAGACAAAACCACCCTTTAAAACTCATTTTTGTATTTAAAATTGAAAAATTGTATATTTAAGCTCATTTGAGAAACAACTTCAGTTATACATGGGAATCTAAGGAACCTACATATCTTTGAAATGACAACAACTTTTTTCAAAAAGATGCATTATAAGTTGTACTTGCAAATAAGATGAAGGGCCCTAAGTGGCCCAAAATTTCTACTCTCTCCCAAGCTAAGTCTGATGATATACTCACAGAACCTGTTTCTATATTTGTTCCAAAAATATCCATCTGTAAATAACTTAAGTGATATTCACCTTATTTTAAATGCAATAAAAGACTTTACGTTTAGGACCCTTCATAGATATCTGATTTTAAGGAAGGCATCAGATGAATATAAGAAAGTATTCAATAGTGTTAAAAAGTTAAAACTACAATTTAAATATTCTAAATACTATTATATTGTGGAGCAGCAGCGTAGGGTTGCCAATGTTGGGCAGTTGAAGAAGGCAGTTGCTAGCCATGCAGAAGTTGCAGTTGCGCAGAAAATTCTATGATTAGGTACTCAATAAACAATGCCTCAAGGTACTGAATATCTTCCAGCTGGCTGAATCTCATACTGCCTGTCCCATTTCTTCTGTACTCTTGCCATTGCTCTAATCTTTTGTATGACACTAATGATGATAACCTTAACCAGTATTAAATGATACTAAATAATAATATTAAAATTGATCAAGCTTCAGGGGAGATCGGTCTCCTGAAGGTAAGGTGACCATTTACAATCTGCACAGGGTTTAACAGATCGAAACTGCAGGAACAACTCAGGCAGGTGGAAACAGCACTGAAGGTTGTCACATTGAAATTGCAGAAACAGACTTACAGATATAACAGATGGTGACGGAAGCTTAATGTGTTTTGAGCCTCGTGAGGGAGATGCTGTGCAGGGATGAAATAAACCAGAGAACTTAACTACTGTGGACAGTTATTATATGTATGGGAAAACATGAGAATCTTAACAAAATAAATATTGCACAGTTTGCAGTAAACGAGAATAATGTATTAAAACCATTGAAAATTGTGCAATGGAACTGTGCTGAATTAAGTTATTAACAGATCGAAACTGCAGGAACAACTCAGACAGGTGGAAACTGCGCTGAAGGTTGTCACATTGAAATTGCTGAAGCAGACTTTCAGATATAACAGGTGGTAATGGAAGTTTAATGTGTTTTGAGCCACGTGAGCCTTGAGGGAGATGCTTTGCAGCTATGAAATAAACCAGAGAAACTTATATACTGTGAGCAGTTATTATATGTATGGGAAAACAAACAAATCTTAACAAAACATGTGTTGTACAGTTTGCAGTAAACGAGCATAATGTATTAAAACCATTGATTATTGTGAAATGAAGTAAATTGAGCAGATTAAGTTTAACATGTATGCTAAGAATCAGAAACAGAAGCTACGCTGATTTTCATTTTTTTCATGATGAGAAAAAAGAATGGACCATTGGAGCATTGGAAATGGGTAATGTTTTCATATCATATTTCTGTTCAGACATCTCTTTCCCATGTTTTATTGATCCTGTTCAGTCGTGGATGGAGTATGTGCTCATCAAGGCCTCAAGCTTTCTTGGCCCTTTCTAGTAGCATTTGCAGGCAATAGGTATGGTTTCCCAGCCAATTATGTATTACAGTCATCCATACCCTTATTTTCCTTGACAGACAACTACAGTGATAAGCTCATACACTCATTAAGATGCGTGTCTAGTTTCACTGGCAATGCCACATGACTTAGTGAGTTTGCATTTGCTGGCTAGGGTAGGTAGGTAGGTTTTCCTTGCTTTGATAGACTAGTTTTCAGCCTGCAGTTGCTTGGAATTTTCTAGGTTATTATGTCATTTGTTTTCTTTTAGTTTTAACGTCTCTTTGCAAAATAAGAGCATGAGCCGTTATATACAAACAAGTTGAAGAAAAAAGAGGATCAGTAACTCCATAGCCCAATAGACAAGGCACGAATCCACATCAAATAAGAAATCTTTGGTTCTCATTCACCTCATAAGAAGGTAATGTTCCCGAGAAGGAGCCGAATGTTGCAGCAAAATGCAACACCCCTCAAATAGCGTGGATTTGCCATAAGATGGGATAAGAGCTTGCACGCAAGGTGGAAATGGAATTTTATAGGTGTTCTCATGAGTATTGAACATCATCCCGATGTCAAAATCCAAAATCGGCCTGAAATGCTGCAAATTGCCCTTTCACGAAAAAAGCATCCAAGAGGACAGGCCTCCATGTGATTTTTAAAAAGGGATATTAAAGAAATGGAAAACGAATCCTGCAACCACTCAATGGAAAGCCCACTGAATCAGCTTCACCTAGCATCTGATGGAATGCAAAATGGACTTTGGATGCCCTAGATAAATTGCTCAAAAATCCCTTATAAGGCTATACTAATTAGTGGTAAAGTGGACTATCGAAAAAGGTTGAATTATAAAAAGGGTCAATAATAAAAAACAAGGGGGGAAATATTATTAAGTGTGAAAACATTATTAAGTGTGAAAACGTCATAATCCACTCCTTTATTGAATTTTAATATATTTATGAATTGTTAAAAGGGAGAAGTTATGACATCATCATGAGAGCTTTTTGGAGCTCTTTCAAGCTTCTCGCAGAGATTCCTCCCAACTCCCCCGAAATTACAGATGGTATAAAGCATGCATGATGGACTTTTTTTAATGGGGTTTATACAAGGTAAAGGGGTGAAAAGGGTTGAACCAACGAGAAAAGGGGCATGCCATAAGCATATATCATGTGGGCCCTTTTCCACTTAAGTGAGATTATTTTCCGAAGGATTGAAAGGAGCAGATTTCAAGTTTGGATAAGGTGGATTGAAATGGATTTCAGATGCCAAAGGGAACCTCCCCTGAGTAGCTCGAAAAGGCTCCTAAAGATGATGAGGATGATAGCCACGTGGCTGACTGATCGTTTCCTCTCATCCAATGAAAAACGTGTTAAACGTGTTAGAAACTGGACAGTGACAGATTTGTGAATCATCAAATTTTGGTTATGAGATGGTGGAGATGTCATTTGAGAGGTATTTATGTACCAACCTTCCTCGAACTTCTCCTAAAAGAAAACCAAAGCCATGAGGACGGCTGGATCATTTTCTCTCATCCAACGAAATAATGGAAGAAGGCAAGGGTGAAATCATTCATGTGGTGGGCCCGTGATATGTTATGAGGGAGAAAGGTTTATTAAGTTGACTCAAAGTTTTAAAACATTTTATGAGATATAAATTATGCTTTTAATAATTTGGTTAAAGCTTTTATAAAAGTTACTTTTATAAAGTGACTAAGCGAAATAAAGTCATGGTCTCAAAACTCCTCAGTATCAAATGAAGGCTACAGCTACATATCAGCAGAACCGTTTGGGCATGGAAGAATGTAGTTAGCTTTGGAAGTTCTACCCAATTAATTCAAAAGTTGTTATTGCAGCCGGGAAACTATTTGCATGTGTTACCAAATTACCACCTAAAATGCTTGTCCATTTTAGGTATGCTGTCTGTTAACACCCATATTGCATGAAGTCCTGTTCCAGGATTGAAGACCCTTTTCAGTGTTAGATTTTAGGGTTATTTCGAAAGTATTTACACCATGTTTGGGGATGTTCATGAGATTTGGGGTACATGGCGTATGTTCAGCTCCTGGATGGTCCAAAATGGATTATAGCATGAGAGATGGTCCATGATGAATATGCACAGTTGAGATAGCTTGCTTAGTGGATATGTGACCTTAGTTGATTGCAGGCTCGGTGTTCTTCCCTTGGGCATTGGAGATCTCTTGGCAATTTAGTGGATGCCCTTCATTGAGGTTTCACAGAGGAGCCACTTGTTTAAAGAGTGCCCTACAGGGGATGTGGAGCATTGTGCATCTTGGAGGAGGGCTTCAAGTCCTGCTTGACATGTGGCAACTTGGTTTCTTGTTTGGAGGATTGGAGATGGTTCGAAGATGCCTAGGGATTCAACAATGTTCATGCAAGAGGTAGCTGACCCAGTGGAGTACATTGCTTTGAAGGATAGATGGGGTCCGTTGAGGCTCGTGATCGAGTGGTGTGGACTTGCCTTGTGTAGCTACATCACCTTGGAATCATTATTGTGCACAACATCGTCATTGGAGCATGACAGTTGTACTCTAGAGTGGACGTCTCACTTGTGTGGCCTACCAATATAAATCCACCTTAACTCTGGATCTATCATGTGTCGAGAGGGATCAAAACCCTCGAGTGCAAACCTTTCCTCAAGTTTTTTTCAATCTAAAAAAAAGTTTTCACCTCAAGGACTTTATCCCTTTCCAAGCATGATAGATTTGGAGTTAAGATATATGTATGTGTGTGTGTGTGAATTCCATGTTGAGCATGGAAAGAATTACACATCTCCCTCATATTGAGAACCACAACATTCAAATGTTTTGACCATAAGAAATGTTTTTACTTTCAAATGATTTATTAAAATATTTTTTCTGTTATTAATATTTTTTTTTAAATACCACGTGTCAACTCTATGTTGAGCACGGAATGAATTACACATATCCCTCATTCTGGGCTTTAGAAAACACCTCTCAGTGCAACAAGGGCTCAAGTAGGTTGCTTGTAAGGGTTCTCATCTAGGTAACTGGACTGTTAGAAATACAAGGGTAAACTAGAACATCAATATTCTTTTAAATTTATTCACTATAGTAGATATAGATCAACAATCAAATCAAAATTTCTGAAGTAGACTAATCACAGAAATAATATAATGGATCTGAACATTAAAGAAAACTATTTTTAACTATTTTTAACAGATCTGATCATTAGGAAAACAAGAAACAATTATGAACATTAACTTAAACAAGGAACAAATCTGATCATTAGGAAAAACAAAATATGAACATTACCTTAGCCAAAACAAAGAACAGATTTACCTTAGATGCTCATTGTTGTCATCTTTTCTATATGCTCAGAAAAAACTATAATGGTCATGGATCAAACCCTCAAGGGTAGATCTCATCATGATCTATGTGGACAGTTTTGCCAAGAAGAACTAGGTAGGTCTCAAAAACCAATCAGCATACTGAACATCAAGTAGGGCTGACATAAAAACCCCAAAGACCAAACTAGAGGCTAAAAGAAAACCCCTAACAGCCCAAACAAAAGTTGTCCAAAATATATAGGACTGCTACAGCAAGTAGGCAGCTTAGGGTTGTTTTATCAGGTCTTAGAGGTTGTAAATAAATAGGAGACAACAACAACACATGAAGAACACCAGCAACAGCCAAGAAGAAACAGCGGCAACCTAAGTAAGTATCAGTTGTAGCCTAGGAAGCACCAACAACAGCCTAGGAAGCATCAACGGCAGCCTAAGAGGGTGCGACAAGCTGGAGAAGGGAGAGGAGGGAGGTCGCGGCACCTGTAACAGCAAGGGGAGAGGGACGCTCAACCTCAACCAACAAGAGGGGACTAGAACCAGGGCAATCGTACCCTACACCAACACAAGAGGAACAAGCAAGAGAAAGAAAACCCAAGGAGGCCGTACCGCAAAGATCAAACTGAAGCAAGGAGGGTCGCAGCAAAAAATCAAACCAAGTGAGGAAGAAATGAATTGTATGAGAGAGTGAGGGCAGTGAGGTTCTTGTTATAGTTTGGGAAGGGGTTTGGGTTAATTAAATTAATCCTACCTTTTAGGGTTAATTAAAACCCAACTAAAAAACTAATAATAATAATTAATGTTTTAATTATAAAAATATTAATTAGAAAGTCAACAAGTCAAAGTGACTAGAAAAGACCAACACCACATTAAACATTAAGAAGGACGTGGCTCAAGCAAGGGGAGGCAACAAGACAAATCAAAGGGGTCTTCTTCAATGGAAAAATGTTCACATAAGTCTCATGATAACTTATAAGCTTTTATCATCCCATCATAAGAGGAATGTCACTGATGTGATCATGTCCTTCTTCTTAACTGCTCCTAGGTCTCATGGACCATCCCGGGAGAGAAGAAGATCACACATCATCTCGTCTTGGCATTTAACCAAGAACCACCTGGTCCCAAACCAGGATACCCCAGAACACATTTGGAGGCCCTAGATCACCACTAGGGTCTTATCCACCAAGGTACACAACTAAGGATCAATCCAAGCACTGAGCAAGGATTCCTTATAACACATTCAGGGGCCCTAGAACACATCTAGGGACTTACATCATTAAATTGCTTGGTCCTTGAGCAAGAACCCCGACAATACATTGGGGGCCCTCACTAGGGTCTTTTGCGATGGCTCTAAGTGCTTGGTCCCAGACCAAGAACCTCATGAGTGCACTGGGGGCCCTAGATCTCAGCTAGGGTCTTATGCCATGCAGCTGCTTAAATTTAAAACACATCCAAAACCCTTGCGTGTCACGTATCCTAAATGCCAGACACGACAAGCAGAGGATACGTGTCAGACACATACTTGTCACATGTTTTGTTCACAAAACACGTGCTTGTCACATGTTTTGTTCACAGGACACGTGCCAAACACATGTCCAATATGTGCCCTCGATGTGTCCTGAAAAATAGGACACGTTTCCTGCATAGAAAAGGACCTGGACTCATGCTTTCTCATGCCATACTAATGTTATTTAAAGAGGTCCCCGACCCCTTCATTTCACCCACCCTAGTAATTAATGTTAATATTAAATTCTTAAAAGTAAAAGGATGAAAATGAAAGATAAAGGTGAAAGTGAAAGAAAAGGAGAATGTCACTTTCACTTAAATTTTTAACATTACCATTAATTGTTTCAGGATGTTTGAGAGTGGTTCCAAACTCATTGGACTTCATATGGAGAAGTAGAATTTTAGGTCCCATTCAAAATTCAACAGACTTAACGGTTTTCAGGATTTCAAGATTGGAAAGATTGCAATGTTTCCACTGGATTCTATCATGTATGAGGGTATGGAATTGGCATTTTATCAAGGGCACCAAGACCTTTATGTACCTCGATGTTGGTGGCATTGATTGTTTAACTCTTATGTCACAACCCTAGTTAAAATGTACCCTTTACTCAAGTATAAACTCTTATGTTGAACTCTTTTATTTTTCATCGTGCCAGGTGACTTAGTGGTGTATGTGCACACCAACCTCCGTCTTATTTACAGGCAGAGAGAAGAGTGGTTGAAGGGACAGACAAAGATGTGGAATATGTTTCCTGATGATATGGGTTTGGACAACACTGTTGAGTTGGCATTCGCCAAATTGGATCTTATTGAACCAATTCTAGAGCCGGTCTCTTTTGATTATGGTGATCCTCTTGAACGGTCATCCTCCACATCAACATATGCACAAATTGCATTGGATATAGAGGAGGAGGAGAATGGAGGAGAGAGCAGTGGTAGTGATGTTGATCTTGATGATTATGATATGGAGGACTACCAACAGTCACGACTCGTGAGCTATGAGATTCTTCCATCTACGGTTCTACTATTACCCTATGGCTATTTTGTATTTGCCATTGGCACTCCCACCTATAGTATCAGACTTCAGTGACTCTAACTCAGTATCTATCTACATTGTAATACATTTTTATTTTGATGACTTAATGAGATTGAGAATGTTGCAGCTTATGGTTCTAATTACTTGTGTTCAGTGTTTATCACTTGATCATCATTGATGTTACAAGGTATTATGTTACATGTTTTGTATCATGTAAATCTTCTAGTTTCTAACAAAATATGAATCTTTACGTCTATATTTCATTTTCATGTGTAATTTTCAAATTTGTTTCATATATATAATTTTTTTAAATATATATATATATATATAAACGTGTCCTCCGTGTCTTGTTTCCGGGGTCATCGTGTCACGTGTCAGATGCTTGTATTTTCGTGTCCTCTGTGTCTTGTTTATGGGGTCATCATGTCACGTGTCAGATGTTCGTATTTTCGTGTCCTCTTTGTCTTGTATCATCATGTCAGGTGACTTAGCCTCTCATATAAATAGGGGAAGGAGAAAGTCTTTCCACAACATATACATTCACTCACTTGTATCCACTCTTGTGATGAGACGTGACCAAGAGAAGAGAGTGTGCACTTCCTCTATCTAGAGGAGATCATGTCTCATGGCCCGCAATGGAGACAATGATCCAAACCATAATAATGATCAACATGTCCACTGATCCAGGAGGATCCAGAATGTTCACAGAAGGTCCAGGAAGATCCAAAACGCTCAGGGGGGTCTAGGAGGATGCAGAAAAGCTCAAAATTTGACCATCTCAAATGTTCTTGAAAACTACATCATTGCGTAGAGATCAGGGATAACTTTCCATCGGTGCAAAAATTGCCTCAAACGGAGTTCGTATGCTAAAGTTATGGATGGTAAAAGTTTGAGTCAAACCAGGGAAAAAAGGCAAAAGTCAATAGGGTCAAAGGTGACATGTGTCACCACTACAAGGGTGACACATGGCACGACCATACATGGCATATGGCTAACTAGACAAGTGACAAGGCATACCGTACAACAGAGTTGACAATCGTACAGTGACGTGGCCATACAAGTGGACCAATCGCAGATTGACAAGTGGCAGAGATAGACCAATAAGAAGCTGCCACGTGGCAACCTCCCATTGGCCATTAATGATTTATGAATATCAAAATTTTATGGGAGTGAACGGGGTCGAACCCACAACCTCCCATAACCTTACACATGCCTCCATTACCATTACACCACCGCACTTGTTTATGAACCATATATGTGGTAACTTGTATTTAAGGTTGAAATGGTTTTAGTTCGGGCGGAAAAAGGGCCGAGGGCCTAGCCCTCAACCCATATCATATGTAACGTAATGTGACCAGAAGCCAAGATTCGTAGGGGTTTGTTATAACCATTGATGTTTCTGGTAGCTGCGGGAGGTATTCACCTCTGGGACAACCCTTTTTATAGAAGAAGATGCCAAGACGTCAAAGGAAAACCACTGATATAATTAAAGAAGCCCCAGAATATTTATATTGCTCCAGAAGACAAGACGGCCTGCCAGAAAAGATAAAGTAAAATGTATTTTCCAGAAAAGACAAGTCGGCCCCACTGGAAAAAGTTTTATAGTATAAATAAGGGAGACACCCTTCTCATTTGACACACACTCTCCACTCTGAAATTGCAGCGCAAGTCTAAGTGTGCGAGCTGCAGCTAAGGAGGCACATGTCTGGTTGGTGTCTATCTCTCAATGATGGTGGTGCGCTAGAGGTGGACTAGTGTTGAGTTATGGCTGGACTTTTTCTTGCTAATTTTTCTCTAGTGAATAGAGCTTGGTTATTCTGTCTTTGGCATGGATCTTCTCTATAAGAAGGTGTTGGGTTTTCTCCCCTTGTGTAGAAGGGTTTCCCAGGTAAACTACTATGCTTTGCTCGGGGGTGGCACTTGAGGATGCCTATGGTTGGGTGGCAATGAGAGAACATTGCCTATGGAAAAATGAGCAGTCCCATAATTTTGTTTTGCAATTTGTGCTTGGTTAATCTTCTTGAGATCCTGGTTATTCACTGCAGTTGTAAACTAGCATTCAAAAATTTAACATGGAATCAGAGTTGGTCTTGAAGATGACCAATTGCCACTTGCACGAAAATTAAGGACTGTTAGAGCCCTGTTGCTGGCAGAAGAGATGGACTGAGTCCCTTAACAGTCCTGTGATGAAGTTTAGGGCTGCCACAGACCCCTAGTCCTAACAGTCTTAAACCACAGCCAGAGTAGCCCTACTAGGGCTGCCACAGCAAGAAGAAACTGACCTTCTTCTGAGTTAAATTACAACAAATGTATGGCTGATTTCTGAGCAAGTTTATGGCTGATTTCTGAGGGAGCTCATGGCTGATTTCTGAGCAAGCTTATGGCTGATTTCTGAGCGAGCTTATGACATACTTCTGAAGAATGTTCCAGCGCAAGTTTGGTATAGGCTCGGACTGCTATTTAAAGCAAGTCTGAGATCCATCCTTTATGAGAGTTAAAGGTATGTTGTGAAGAGTCCAAGTGTGATGAATCTGGGAGCATTTTTCAGTATATAACTGAAGTTTACATGAGAAGCATTCAAACATATTCAAGACAGAAATTTTGATATCGTTTAAGGCTTGGCTCTGAGAGATCTTTTACAAATTCTGAGATAGAAAAAGATGAGTTTTGAAGCCTGACCTAAGGCTAATCTGAGGCTACTCATTTGAGCATGAAGTTGCACCAAGACCGGATAATGCTACAATTTCAGAGGCATGCACTTGTATATATATACTTTATTTTTGTATCATTATCACGAGGGTGCCTGCAAGAGGAGGGACCTGTGTAGAGGAATCTCAATCCAGAACACTCATAGGAGCACTGCACTCTCCCTGGTAAAAGAAGACTCCAGGTTTGATTGTTTTTTTTTTAAATTATCATGCCTCTAACCTACATTTCTAGTACATTTGACTTGCCACATTACAAGTAGGTCTTGTAGCTGTGATAGCAACTTTTAATTGCTTTGAAGTTATACTAGAGATGTACTTGTTGATCTCCCCTCTAGGAGATATTCTTGTTCTGGTTGTTCTTGTTCCGGGCAGGTTATCTTGTTGAATTCCATGGAAATATTGTTGTTCTTGTTCCTTGTTCCAGGCTAGTTACCACGGAGACAGGTCACCAGTGACAGCTCTGAGAAGGAGCTATAGTAACGGTTGCAGGGATGATCTATGGTTTAAGACATGAAGCAGTGTGACCAGAATTTGTACAGATTGACAGTTCAACTAGTTATAGCATAGGAGACTTGCTCATTTGCATTATAGAGCTCTTCCAGTTCCAGGGGAGATGGTGACGGGGTTTCCACAACTCTGTGTTGAGCATGATGGCATTTGAAGAGGTTGTGCTCTTGGCACGAATGCCAAGGAATCTTTTCTGAGCAGTGACAGCAGATCCAAGGGGATCTTGTGCATTCAGATTTGTGTGGACCTATGAGTTTCTTCCTTGAGTGGATCTGGTCTCATAGATGAGACAGTGGCAGTGATTGTGACAGGTTGGTTACAGTGACAGGTTGGACACTTCAGGATATTTGGGTGTTCTGTTTACATTCACGTGCCCAAGGAGAAAAGGATGAAGTTAGACCTTTCATCCAGGAGCGATACATTTGTTGGGTATCGTGAATCGTCAAAGGCATATCGGATCTACACCCCAAGTCAGAGACAGATTAAGGTGAGCAAGGATGTTTCCTTTGAGGATGAGGTAGCCTTTAGGAGATCTAGAGGATCCCACATACAGATTGACAGTGAGATGTAGGAGGAGATGGTGTCTTCTCCCCCTCACCCTTCAGTAGTTCAAAGGGAGCCAGTTGAGCCCATGGAGACAGTTAAGCCTGTTGATCCAGTTGATCCAGTACATCCTATTGATATTCCTAGAGATATTGCAGTAGGCCAGCAGAGGCATGCCTGGGCTCATTCAGACTCTCCAGGAGGTAGAGAGATATGTACTCCTCGTGGTACTTTCAGAGAAAGTAAGAGACCTCAGAGATTCTCGAGCTATGGTGCAGCTATGAGCCACATCATTGAGCCTTCTTGTTATGAGAAAGTGATGCAGGAGCATTGCTCCACCTCAGCAACGCGCCAGCTAGACAACACTTTCAAGCGCATTCAAGGAGGGGAGAGGCGCCAACCCTCTCATTTGCCCTCATTTTCAAATTTCAATTTGTAATTAAATGCAATTGAATGTTTGTAAGACTTGGCAGAGCCGAGTCATGTCTTTGTGCAGATAGGAGATACGGTCACCTTTAATGGCTGACAGGCTGATAAGATCTAGATCCGATTCGGACTAGATGGCCATTGAATGTAATTCAATGTCATTAATGAGAGATAGGTAGCTTGGAGGGACAGCTCGAAGAGCCCCTCTTTTGTAAAAGTTCTTTGTATCTAAATTTCATTAGATCTAGCATGTAGAGAGAAGCCAGTAGAGAGCTCAAGAGGGGAGAGAATTGAGACTTTGTTAAAGTCCAGTCTTTGTAAACATTGTACAAACATTCTGAGATTAATACAAAGCAGTTATTCATGCCCATGAGTTGTCTCTGTGTTTATGCATTTGAATGTTGTCTTTTATGTGTTTATGAATGTATATTGTAGATGTTTGGGATAGATTTCATCTGCAGGGATAGATAGAATTAATCTATCTGTGAGTTTGTTGGAATTGTTTTTGGGTTCTTTAGGCAGTGCAAGGAGTGCACAACAGAGTGTTGAAGACTCTGTGAGCCAGCGCAAGGAGTGCGCATCTGAACTCTTTCGAGTCAAAGAAGAACGTGCCAGGAGGGCACACCAAAAGGATTCACAGACTCAAGAAGAGCCTCAAGGTTACTGAACACCTTGGAGGGAAGATTGTGCAGAGAAGGCACAGAGGAGAGAACATAATCGTTGAAGATTCTATAGAGCTCTGCCAGGTGGGCATCGAGCAGGTGCAAGTATGCACAAGGAGAATTCTCTGTCGAGTTCAAGGAGAAGAGTATCAGAGGAAGATACTCACAGAGTTACTGAATACTCTAGAAAGCTCAACAAGGAGTGCTTGAGTAGAAGTTGTCAAGAGGGCACAGATATCCCTTTGAGGAATAAAGGGGCAGAGACCTTTGAGGTCCGAGTAGTTGAAGCTCAAGGTGAAGTAGAGTTGTTGAACACTCTGGAGGAAGACCTATGCAAGGAGTGCACTAGGCCAACACTCAGACGAAGTGTTGAAAGACAGCCAGTTGAGGGTCGGTCAAGCACAAAGAGTGTGCGGAGGAGAGAACTTGTTTCAAGTTCGTAAGCTCAGGAGAACAAGCACAGAACATGCCAGGAGGGCACCAAAAAGTCTTTTGAAAGACGCAGAAGGGTAAAATCCCTTGGGAGACTGAGCAAGTTCGAGAAGCTCAGAAGAGATAGTGCAAAGAGTGCACAAGAGTCAGACTTATTCCAAGTCCCGAAGCTCAGGGAGAAACAATGCAAGTTGCACATAGAGCGCAAATGTGCGCCATGGCGAGGTCAAATTCCATTGACAAAAGCTTAGGAGGGAAAACACCATCGAGACCCAATACATCAGGGCTCGCAGGAGGTAGTTCAAAGGAAAAGCCTTTGAAACGTTTGAAATCTTCCAAGTCAGGGAAGAAAGTGCAAGCTCAGGAGGAGGAGCGACAACAGTCATCCGATCAGCTGCAAGGAGGAGATCTGGGTCGTTGAAATTTACGTCCAGACACCCAGAAGAGCGCGCAGGAGGAGAACAGATCCCATCCATCGGATCTGAGCACGTGGACCAACAGTCGTTGGATCCAGAGGTAAGTGTACGAGACTTAAATCTTTTAAAGTGCACAGGAGAGCGGACTTGAGAAGTCTCGAAATTCCGAAGCAGTCGAAATCGTCCATCGTCAAGGTTGACAAGTAGAAGCAGATCCGAGAGTTCGAGGATTCGGACTCCGAAAGATTAGCAAAGAGCAGAGTGTAAAACTCGCGAACTCCGAAGAGCGGAGTTGATCCTAGTCGTTCGTGTTGGGAAGGACACGTGGCAGAGATCCACACACTCCGAGAAAAGGAGAAAGAATGTGGGGGAGCGCTGACTTTTAAGAAGTTCGAAGTCACGAAGGAATCCTAGCCGTCAATCAGAGGACAGATACGTGGCAGTAGTTAAGCAGATTCGCAGAATCGTGAATCGAAAGAAATGTGTCGAGCAGTTAGCAAATATCGCGAAGCGCGGAGAAGATCTTAGTCGTTGGTTGTGGATCATTGAGAACCGTTGATCTGATCCGAAGATTTCGCGGATTCGAAAATCGAGAAAAAGGGAGCAAGCAGCTCTCAAAAGTGTCGAAGCGCGGAGTCGCGAAGGGAGCTGGCCCACGGTCGTAGTCCGTGGTTACGTGAAAGGAAGGGGCTTAGTCAGAAGAGGTAGTGCCCATTGGCATTGAGATTCAAACAATGCTAAGGAGAGGGCCCGCGGGTGCCATACAACCTGCGCCTTAGGAGAAAAGGGGGCCTGTTAAATTGATTGGGGTCTAGCAAAGGACCGAAGAGTCGATCTGACTCCTTGATGTGAACGATCCTAGACCGGGAGGTCGCACATCCCCGAGGGGAGAAGGGGGGTCTGCATCAAGTGGTATCAGAGATGATTTTTGCTTGTAGACAACAGGCAAAGGAGGAAAGGATATAGTCGAAAATAGTCTGATACCATCAAGTAGTATCAGAGCACAATTTTCGTCTGTAGATTTTAGGCGGAGAAGATGAAGGAGATAGTATGATTACATTAGGTGGTGTCAGAGTTTGATTTCGCCTATAGGCAATAGGTGAAGGAGGAAACAGAGTACTGATGCTTTGTAAAGGTTGTTGCAAGGTGTGCAACAAATGGTAGACAGCCAGGTGGGCTAAGCCAGAAGAACCAGTTGCGTTCTTGAAGGCAGAAAGATGGCTACTGCAAGCCAGAAAAGTGGTCGAGGTGAAGGCCACCAACAGAAAAGCAAAGCAAAGATGGACAAAGAGCTCAGGGAGATAAGAGCAGAAATGGACAGGTTAGCGCTGAAGATGCAACAAGAGTCCAAGGTACGTTGGAGGTATGAATGGCCAATGAAGCAGAGAGCGAAATGGCCCATCCAACAATTAGTTTCCAGAAGGCAGCGCCAGGAGTTGAGGAGATGGCTGAGGTATGCTGAAAACCTCAGTGACATAGAAGAGGAGCAGGTTTGCATTTGCGAACCGGAGGTTGTTAAAAGCCTTAGCGATGAGGAGGAGATGAGATCACTTGAGGATCTCATAAGCTGCCAGGAGGGCAGTGGTGAAAGTTCAGATTGCCAGGTGGGCAATGAGATGAGATCAATTGATCTCATAGACTGCCAGGAGGGCAGAAGAGAAATCCCATATTGCCAAGTGGGCAAGAGAGAGGAGATGAACTCAGCTGAGAGTTCATATCAGCAAGGTGTGCTGATAGAGGAGGATCGGAGGAGTATCCTGATCATTGGGTGAATTGAGATATTCCTACCAAGCAGCCCAGTTGAGGCCAGAGCATGTGTTGCAGGCGCAGCAACAGAAGGACAGCTAGCAGAAACTGTCAAAGAGGAGGAGGAGAAGGAGCAGATACTGATGTCTGCCCCCACAGAAGAAGAAGAGCATGCAGTTAAGATGCTCACTCCATGGGAGAAGGAGTTGGAGATGCTGGAGGATTGGTTGAACAATCCAGAACCAAAAGATGGCTGCCAGGAGATAGTCATGCAGATTGTAGGAGAAGAGCATTCAACAGAATTGCTCAGGAATTTCAGCCAGGAAGTTGAACAGGAGATGATTGCAACGCTGAAGCCTACAGCGGAAGAGGGAGAAGAATTCCAACCTGAGGAGCAGCTGGAGGAAGCTGGAGATATGCCAGCAGGAGAGCTGACAGAAGGCAATCTGTCAGAGGAGATAGATGAGCAACAGCTCAGTGATGAGACTGCAGAACTGGAGTCTGCAGCAGGGTGGCAAGCTAATGCCACAAAAGAAGAAAACAACAAGGGAGATCAGGTTGATCTACCCATTGACAAGGAGGAAGTGCAGCAGAGCAGGCTGCAAAACAAAATCCAGCCAGTAAAGGAACTGGACGAGGTGATTGAAGAGATCAGAAGGTCGATGTTGAGGTCAGCACAAGAAGCTGCCAGCAAGGAGAAGTTGAACAGAGGAGAAACTTCCATAGCAGCAGGGAAGCAGCAGTCGCAGCAGCAGGGAAGCAAGGGAGCAGTAGGACAGCTCCAAAGGAGAGTTTGGGATCCAGGGGGATTTCAACATTGGAGCAAGGGAACTCATGAGCAGGAAGCTCATGAATTTTTCAAAGCAATGGAGTATGATGCAGGAGCATCGCTCCACCTCAGCAACGCGCCAGCTAGACAACACTTTCAAGCGCATTCAAGTAGGGGAGAGGCACCAACCCTCTCATTTTGCCCTCATTTTCAAATTTCAATTTGTAATTAAATGCAATTAAATGTTTGTAAGCCTTGGTAGAGTCGAGTCAAGCCTTTGTGCAGATAGGAGATAAGGTCGCCTTTAATGGATGACAGGCTGATAAGATATAGATCCAATTCGGACTAGATGGCCATTGAATGCAATTCAATGTAATTAATGAGAGTTAGGTAGCTTGGAGGGAGAGCTCGAGGAGCCCCTCTTTTGTAAAAGTTCTTTGTATTTAAATTTCATTAGATTTAGCATGTAGAGAGGAGCGAGTAGGAAGCTCAAGAGGGGAGAGAACTGAGACTTTGTTGCAGTCCGGTCTTTGTAAACATTGTACAGACATTCTGAGATTAATACAAAGCAGTTTTTCCTGCCCATGAGTTGTCTGTGTGTTTATGCATTTGAATGTTGTCTTTTATGTGTTTATGAATGTATATTGTAGATGCTTGGGATAGATTTTATCTGTAGGGATATATAAAACTCCTCTATCTATGAGTTTGTTGGAATTGTTTCTGGGTTCTTTAGGTAATGCAAGGAGTGCACAACAGAGTGTTGAAGACTCTGTGAGCCAGCGCAAGGAGTGCGCATCTGAACTCTTTCAAATCAGAGAAGAACGTGCCAGGAGGGCACACCAGAAGGATTCACAGACTCAAGAAGAGCCTCAAGGTTACTGAACACCTTGGAGGGAAGATTGTGCAAAGAAGGCACAAAGGAGAGAACATAATTGCTGAAGATTCTGTAGAGCTCTGCCAGGTGGGCATCGAGTAGGTGCAAGTGTGCACAAGGAGAAATCTCTGTCGAGTTCAAGGAGAAGAGTATCAGAGGAAGATACTCACAGAGTTACTGAATACTCTGGAAAGCTCAGCAAGGAGTGTTTGAGTAGAAGTTGCCAAGAGGGCACAAATATCCCTTCGAGGAATAAAGGGGCAGAGACCTTTGAGGTCCGAGCAGTTGAAGCTCAAGGTGAAGCAGATTTGTTGAACACTCTGGAGGAAGACCTGTGCAAGGAGTGCACCAGGCCAGCACTCAGACGAAGTGTTGAAAGACAGCCAGTTGAGGGTCGGTCAAGCACAAAGAGTGTGCGGAGGAGAGAACTTGTTTCAAGTTCGTAAGCTCAGGAGGACGAGCACGGAACATGCTAGGAGCGCACCAGAAAGTCTTTTCAAAGACGCAAAAGGGTAGAATCCCTTGGGAGACTGAGCAAGTTCGAGAAGCTCAGAAGAGATAGTGCAAAGAGTGTACAAGAGTCAGACTTATTCCAAGTCTCAAAGCTCAAGGAGAAACAGTGCAAGTTGCCCGTAGAGCGCAAGTGTGCGCCAAGGCGAGGTCAAATTCCATTGACAAAAGCTCAGGAGGGAAAACACCATCGAGACCCAATACATCAAGGCTTGCAGGAGGTAATTCAAAGGAAAAGCCTTTGAAACGTTTGAAATCTTCCAAGTCAGGGAAGAAAGTGCAAGCTCAGGAGGAGGAGCGACAGCAATCGCTCGATCAGCTGCAAGGAGGAGATCTGGGCCGTTGAAATTCACGTCTAGACACCCAGAAGAGCATGCAAGAGGAGAATAGATCCCATCTGTCGAATATGAGCACGTGGACCAACAGTCATTGGATCCAGAGGTAAGTGCACGAGACTTAAATCTTTTAAAGTGCACAGGAGAGCAGACTTGACAAGTCCCGAAGTTCCGAAGTAGTCGAAACTGTCCATCGTCAAGGTTGACAGGTGGAAGCAGATCCGAGAGTTCAAGGATTCGGACTCCGGAAGATTAGCAAAGAGCAAAGTGTAAAACTCGCAAACTCCAAAGAGCGGAGTTGATCCTAGCCGTTGGTGCTGAGGACACGTGGCAGAGATCCACACACTCTGGGAAAAGGAGAAAGAACGTGGGGGATTTTTGACTTTTAAGAAGTCCGAAGTCACGAAGGAATCCTAGTCGTCGATCGGAGGACAGATACGTGGCAGCAGTTAAGCAAATTCGCAGAATCGCGAATTGGAAGAACTGTGTCGAGCAGTTAGCAAATATCGCAAAGCACGGAGAAGATCTCAGTCGTTGGTTGTGGATCATTGAGAACCGTTGATTTGATCCGAAGATTTTGCGGATTCGGACTTCGGGAAAATCGTGAAGAGCGGGGTGCAGATAACGCGTAGTGCAAAGTCGCGAAATGCCCAGGAGATTAAGCCTTGAGTCATAGCCCGAGGTCACATGGAGAGAAGGGCCTAGCGGGAGGAGCTAGCGCCCGCCTGGAGAATTCGCAATTCGGAAATCGGGAAAAAGGGAGCAAGCAGCTCTCAAAAGTTTCGAAGCACGGAGTCGCGAAGGGAGCTCACCCACAATCGCAGTCCCCGATCGCATGAAATGAAGGGGCTTAGCCAGAAGAGCTAGCGCCCATTGGCGTTGAGATTCGAACAATGCTAAGGAGAGGGCACGCGGGTGCCATACAACTTGCGCCTTAGGATAAAAGGGGGCCTGCTAAATTGATTTGGGGTCTAGCAAAGGACTGAAGAGTCGATTTGACTCCTTGATGTGAACAATCCTAGACCGGGAGGTCGCACAGCCCCGAGGGGAGAAGGGGGGTCTGCATCATAAAGCATCTAGTCAGCCAGTATGGAGAGATGCCATGATGGAGGAGTATTAGTCCATCATGAAGAATGATGTGTGAGATATTGTTCTGAGACCCAAAGGGAAGTCTATGGTGACTTCCAAGTGAATTTATAAGATAAAACATGCAGCTGACGGGAGCATCGAGAAGCACAAAGCGAGATTTGTGGTTAGAGGATTCTCTCAGGTGGAGGGAATAGACTATGAGGATACCTTTGCTAATGTTGCTCGATATACCTCCATTGAGACGATTACTGCACTTTCTTCAGCCTTGGGTTGGAGATTACTTCAGATGGACATGAAGACAACTTTCCTCAATGGAAAGATTGAGAAAGAGGTGTATATCGAGCATCCAGATGGTTTCATGATTCATGGGAAGGAGTCCCATGTGTGCAGGTTGAAGAAGGCCCCGTATGGACTCAAGCAGGCACCTCGTGCTTGGTATGAGAGGATTGATGGATACCTGATGAGTTTGGGTTTCAGTAAGAGTGTTGTTGATACCAACCTGTACTATAAGGTTGTTGATGGTGTGGCAGAGAAATCATTAAATCTTCCTAAGTCAAGGGAAGTACACAGTTGAGATCTTGAGGAGATTTGGATGATGGACTGTAAGTCCATAACCACACCGATGGTGACGAATCTAAAGAAACTGAGTGAGTCTTCTTTCGATTCAGACTGGATTGATCCGACTATGTATTGGTCACTGATTGGATCATTGATGTATCTGGTTAACACCAGACAGGATATTTGCTATGCAGTGAGTGCACTTAGCCAGTTCATGAGTCAGTCGAGGCAGATACATTGGGTGGCTGCGAAGCATGTGTTGAGATATTTGCAAGACACAGTTGGATATGAATGGCCTATGACATGCTTCCAGTATTGACATGAAACTTTCAAACTGCAGGGATATGCTGGTTCAGATTGGGCAGGGAGTGCAGTTGACAGGAAGAACACCTCAGGGTGCTACTTCAAATTTTGGATCTGCCATGTTTTCCTGGTGTGACAGGAAACAGACTTTTGTGGCTTTGAGTACCACAGAAACTGAGTATATTGCAGTATGTGTGGCAGTATGCGAAGCAGTGTGGCTTCAGTAGCTTCTTGTAGGATTGTCTGATCAGATATTGGATCCCACCGTGATTCATTGCATTCGAGATATGGTGCAAAGGAAGACAGTACTAGTGGAGTACCTTCCTACAGATGAGCAGATTGCAGATGTTCTCACCGAGCCTCTTGCCAAGTCGAAGTTCGAGTACTTCCGTGATAAAACTTGGAGTGGAATGCCCCTCTAGTTAAGAGGGAGTATTGATGATTGCAGCTTCGTGAGGCATTCTTCTGTGACAATACTCCTCGTTGGACTGAGTTGAGTATGACACTTATCGATGGACTGATAAGTTGTACTGGGTTGGTGCCCAACGACCTTTGGGCTGTAACCCATGTGGTTGAGATATCTTTGCAAGTCTTTTCCCTAGAGTAGTGGGTTGGGTCGACCTGTGAAGACACTCTCTAGATCTTCTCCCCAGGGCAGTGGGTTGGGTCGATCTGCGAGTGTGTTGTGCCTTCTCCCTATCTTCTCCCCGATGGACTGATTTGGGTTGACCTAAGACGGGTCTTCTCCTTCAGTTGTGTTGGGTTGGGTTGACCTGAGATAGGTCTTCTCCCCGGGTGGATGGGTTGGGTTGACCTGAGACGAGTCTTCTCCCCAGGTGGATGGGTTGGGTTGACCTGAGACGGGTCTTCTCCCCAGGTGGATGGGTTGGGTTGACCTGAGACGGGTCTTCTCCCCAGGTGGATGAGTTGGGTCTATCTATGGGGACGCCCCTGATCTTCTCCTCATATCGGGCTGGGTTGACTTGGAGAACGCTCCTCTGAGACAGAGTTGAGCATGACACTTGTCAAAGTAGTGACAAGTTATTTTGGTGTGGCACCCGACGTCCCATGGGAGTAGACCATGAGGACATGCCCCTTGGGAGTTGACCAAGTGGACACGTCATGGGCGAGTAGGTCCTTGACGATGCACTACAAGCGAGTAGGTCCTAGTGCCACACTACGGGCAAGTAGGTCCTAGTGTATTCTAGAAGTGATGAAGTCCCAGAAAAGGTCCTAGTTAAAAAAGGCAGCCTAAGTGAGAGGATGAGACACTAGGAAGTACATTGGAGCAAAGGAGGATTGTTTGCTCATGTGCTTGTGTCACACACAGAGTGAGGAGATCTCATTGATTGGGTGAAGAGGACAGTTCATCCAAGTGTGAGTGGGCAGGGTCAAAGGAAGGCACAAGGGGCAACAAGGGAGATAGCAGCCAGGTAGGCTGGGCTATTTGCTGCATTGTATTTTCCTCAAATGGGCCACTATCCCAGGATGAGAGCCCAAGGATTTTATCAATAAAACCAACTCAGATCTGGTTTTCCCTTCAGGGTTTTTCCAAGGGTGTTTACCCAGAGATCTTGTGCAATGTGATTGGTTATAGTTTTATGCTTCTGCTGATTAATTCGCTAATAACCTAGCTGTGCTTTTAATTAATAAAGTGATTTTATTCTAAATTATTAGTCGGGTGCTAGCTTGAGAAAAATTAACATGGTATCAGAGTTGTGGTTTTGAGGAAGCCAAATTTGCCAAGATCGATTTGTAGTAGTGAAAAGTACCTGTGGAAGTACATGTCCGATGCTAAATACATCAACGTGGCAAAGTTGACCATTTCCAAACCCTACAAGGTGCCCCATCTATAGGAGCATTCACTCCTAGGGTTTCTCGGATCTTCTAATCAATAATTTAATGAAAATGGGTTTGATTGGAGGCTATAAAAGGAAGGAAACATCTCATTTGTAAGGTAGAAGTTCAATAGGATGAAAATCCCCCTAAGGCCAAAGACTTTGTAATTGCAGGGGAAAAGAGGAGGGGCTTGATGAATTGGAGCTTCGATATTATTTTTTCACCGATCTGATGTGTATGTAAGGTTGCCATTAATGTACCACTGCTATATCTTTGTGTAAGGGGTTGTTTACATATCATAGTGTGTTGTTCTTTGTTAGAAAAGGAGACTAAAGTGTGATCTATAAACCCTCTTCACTCCTTGGATATCAAATATGAATTATGATGTATTAAGGGGTTGTTCATTCAATAGAAGGTTGTCTCTATTACTCTAATCTCATCTTTGAGACCTTATGTGGCTGTAAGAAGTTGATGAATGTGTTGTTGTGTCTTTCTTGAACATTTCACGTGGCTGTCGCATATATATCAGATCTGTCTATGACTGATAATACTTCTTGTTTGGTGGTCTTATCACATCTTCATCCACTTTCAAGCTCCATTTGTTAACTAGACTCCACAGCCCAAGGACAAGGCAACTAGGTCTTGTTTGGCTTCTCCCATATTATCTTAAAATTCTAAAGACAATTTCATTCTACAGATATGGTTATTATATTAGCACTTAAAGGACAGATTTGTAGTCTTATTAGGGATTCCCCCCTTGTGCTGGACGAGAGCTGGCATAAAGTGAGGAGGACAAACACCAAGGTGACAATGGGTGATGTCCTCAAGTAGGGTTTGTGCTTGATGACTGGTCACTGGACTCATCTTTTGAAGTGCAGATTTTAGAGGTAACAAGTGGAGAAGTTTTGTACTAACCAAACTAACCAATAATCATGTCTTGCATGTGTCAAGTTCCCTACAATGCCTATGTAGTTATGGCCCTTTCTGGTATTCTGGCACACATTGAAGGCTTTATTTGTCATAAGCCTTCACAATTTTTCAACCTTATACCCCAGAAAAGGGTTTGCCTAGTAATCAACCTATTCAAGGATTTAAAGGAGTTTGTCCTCATTCCGGAAAGGGATATAATTATGAAATAACCTATGAGATACAATAAATTAACCGTTGCTCATTTTTTATGCCAAAGTCTAGACCATAAAATCTATCAATACGTACTGATGGCCCAACCAGACCCCCCCACTACACAAGCTACTCGGACTTGGGTCGGTCTCTTACCCAAGCCAACAATGACAATGAAGGCGGATGGGTTCAAGTTGTTTGAAAGAACAACCAGAATAACAAAACCATTATTTGCCCTAAAATTGTCCCAAATCAGCTTCTACTGGAATGTTGGCTCCAATAATGTCCATAGTCTCAGCTGTTGGGAAGGAGGTAATGTGCCTCCCTCAAGCCTTGTCCTCTCAGGAGGGAGGTCAAAGGGCATGCTCCCTACCTCCTCATTTGAATCCTTAAGCAGCGGCATTTCCCAAACGCACGAAAGAAACCCAAGGACTATACCTTGGAAGATTGAGTGTATAATGTTGTGATCAAACCCCTAAAAATATAGAATCTATACAATGTCTTAGTCATGTACAAATAGGCTTAGCAAGTCCCAATTGGACCTTGACTCAAATAAGTTGTATCTGGTTTAATTAATTCTTCTTACTTATGCAAATTTCCAATATAGAATTGTTTACACCATGCAATAGATAACAATGAACTTGACAGACTTTTATTTTTTGTTAAGGCTGTATATACTAGGCTTTTATTTGATAAGCAATAGTTGACGTCTATGCACATACCTTTGGTTAAGTCTGCTACTAGATGCAAGCAGTTGATGAGAGGACTCACTTTTGTTATGTGGTGCAATACTATCCTCATTTTTGTCTATTACAAAAAAACGAGAGTTTTCTTTTACTTAGTCCTCCACTCAATGTTAAGTGTAAAATCCTTAGAGTGAAACTAACTTAAATGCGTGATAGTCTTAGGTTTACTATATATTACATCCTTTTTAAAGAAGAATCTAAATGTGATAAGATTCAGGGATTAAACTTTTCTCTTAGATTCTTCACTGCGCATTGCAATCATGTTTAGGAGATTCAACATAGATAGCAGGACATCGGATTCTAGTGTAATCCATAGTTTGGGGATTCCGCCAAACAGAGGTGATCTTATTGTGGACACAACCTTGATTTTGTTTATCAGTTGCTAAAAATGGGCAGAATCAGGCTTATAGTCTTCAAATAGGTAGCCTCAAGGGTTAGTTCAATCGTTCAGTGTCAATATTGCCACGATGTTGCCAGTAATCTGGTGTGCTATCCAGGTCCACGGTTTGATTCCCATGGAGTGAGGCGTTATACTTAGTACCATCCTGGAGGTAATAATATAAAATAATTCAAGACAATTTAAACATCATATATCTTAACCCTCCCTTAGAATAAGATCACTACTGCGAGTAAGATCTGAGTCAATGGAATAAGCTTCTTTCAATGAAGTTATCTTTCAATGAAAAGAGAGGTACCGATATGGCTTTTTTCATGAAGTCTCCATATATTTTTTTCTAACTTTTTTGGGCTAGATGAGATTGAATTCAGACACTGAACATCAGTATACATGTACAAACCCATCAAGTAAACAGCAGAAGACAGACCCAGTTACCTATTAGGCGATGTAACAGCGAAGTCAGTCCAGCCCACATCAGGACCATTCCATCTAAGGACTCTCCCATCACTGACCCCTGTGTAAGGACCTCTGCCCTCATTGTCAAACGCCAGGCTCTCTGGACCAACTGCTCCATCAATCACAGCTGCAATCCCTGCATTCTTCAGTCTGTTGTATGCATCTCTGACTTCGGGTTGAGACGAGAGGGGATGGAGTGTAACTGGCTTCATTGCCAAATTCGGAAAATCTGTAGCAAGGCTGATTCCCAGTGGATCTATGCGTACAAAGAGAGCAATCA
>ML858576.1:1598-11710 GCA_009831015.1 Picea engelmannii
CATGGTATGTTCCTGTTCCGCGCATGTGCGTGCACACCCAACTTCTGTAAAGTGCTCTTCAATTTTTACTACTTTGTATAGTTTTTGACCTTTTTGGAATGCTGTGAAATTAATTCAGTGCCATGAATGACTCCATTACTGTTTGACGATGCTGAGTTCTTTTCGCCATGTGCGAACGAAATTTTAGTGATAACAGATGCCCCCTGATGGATGAGGTTAGGAGCATACGTATAGATGAAATCCATCAATGTTTCTTCTACTGAGAATGCTGCTGTAAGGGAGAGCAATAGTGGGATCATTTAGAGTGATCCGTTGGAGAAAAAAGGAACCGGTAGGACCTGACCTTCTGAGAGTTGTGCAAAAAAGAAAAAACTATGTACAAATGAGGTGGGCATGCCCCATGCTCATGTTATGTAACTCTAACAAAAGATGACTGAAGTGTTGGTGTAGACAACTGCAGCGCCCTTGGGGGTGGTGATGATAAAGGAAGAAGACAATTCTGCAAAGGAACATACTCTGAACAATAGGCAATGACCGCAGTAATAAGCAGCAGCGATGATGTGGGCATTGATAGCCCTACCAAGTTCAGAGGTCTTCAAAAAATGGTAAAAATAACTGCAATAGTCGCAAAGTAAGACCCACCATAACATGAGAAAGTGTTGGCATTGAATTTTATGGGGGCCAACGACAACAGGGAGCAATGGTGTTTCACTCTGTTCCATCCGAGATCTCTCATTGAATGGAGAATGAGAATCAAGATATTGTCGCCCTTCCAGAAAATTATGCTGATGTCAACAAAAGGGGAACGCGACTCCCAGAAGCAAAAGGCTTCATGGAATCTACTGAGGTGAGGAAGTGGCAGAGGTACATGGACGAAGTCAAGAAGTGGGAAGACTCAAGACTGCCCTTGGTTGGAGGATGTATGAGATAAAAATTGGCTGCAACCGTGTAACAAGGTCGAGTGTCAGGGGGACGACAAGATCGATGATAAGTTGTGCCAGAGGCGGGACAACAGGAACAAATTCAGAGGGTAGAGGTAAGTGACCTGTGGAGTAATCTAAAGAAATGGACGATGCCGGTAAGGCTAGATTATAAGTATTGTTCCAACCAAGGGTGACATGGGTTGCGTGTGGCCAAAAGGAAGCAAGCTGCCAATGATGAAGACAAAAGAAAATGTAATGAATAGAAATAAAGGCGTTTGTACAATAAATAATGAATAATTTGGGGAGAAATGTACAAATACAGAAACGGGTGCCCCGGTGTGATATGGGTGGCCCACGTAGGGCATAATGTGCTTGGAAGACTACATGACAGTGCTGAGTATATACCTGAAGGGGTGATGCCGAGGGATGAGGAGCAAGTACCTACACATATGAGAAACAAATACCCAAAAGTGAACAATATCTGAAGAGAATCAAAGAGATGAGCATGTATTAGATAAATGTGACAATGCGCGTGCGTACTTGACCATGATCTGAAGAAAAGGCGCCCCAGGAGCTCAGGATGAAAAGTGACCCAGGGACAGCTATGATGTAGGTGGCGGGATGCTGATCCCGTGGCTGAAGATGGTTTGAAAAATGGACAGCTTGGGCTCCCAGAATGGTGAGCAGAAGTTTGGAAAAAGGCCTATATATAGCTGTAGGGCCCACATTGCCACCTCATTTGTACCTGCTGCAACAGTGACTGAACGAGCAGATTTCAGAGGATATTTGGAGATTCAGGGAGGATGAGGCATCCGATCGATGTTTTGCGAGTATCAGGTTGGTGGTCTGATCATCCTGCATAGAAATAGGTTTTGAATTTTTGGGCAGGGCTTGTACGGGGGGCCGTACAGGGGTATTTAGGGGATGTGGGCCCCCCCATGCATGGGTGACCCAGTGAGAGGCATGCATGTGTGTGCACCTGTACACCGATTATACGTGCATGGGTGCGCGATATGAGGAAGTTAGGGCGCACTCGAGGGGCGCGCCTGTGAGTTGAACAGGCGCGCATCAGTGCGCGCCTGTAGGTTTGAAAGGCACGCACCGATGCGCGTCTGTAAAATGAACATGCGCACGTAAGGGCGCACCTGTGAAGTGAACAGGTGCGCACTGATGCACACCTGTTCAGTGTACAGGTGCGCATATATGCGTGCCTATGTATTGTACAGGCGCGCATGGGTGCGTTCCTGTGGGAACAAAAACCATGCCTAGGAGGCAAGGTTGAAGGGTAAAAAACAAGTCTTTTTGATGATGTTGATGGTTACATGAGTTGATATAGTACTCTGTGTTGTTTGCAGGTGGCTAGCAGTGATGATGCCGGTGTGGTGGCGAGAGTGAGACTAGGCCCAGTTGCGAGATGTTGTGGCCATTGAGGGTCCTGAGGTGCAGGCGACTTTAGCAACCTGTGGGTTGCTAAAGTTCTTTGAGTGCCTGTTGATACAGGAACAAGAGTATTTACTACAGTTCCTGCTCCAGATGTGGAGTCCAGAGCTGCACTGCTTCCTCATGCGAGGAGAGCAGATCCCCTTCACTGCGGTGGAGGATGTATATTTTCTGACTGGGCTCCCCTTTCGAGGAACGCCCCTACCGACAGAGCCTGTGCTGTAGAGGGAGACAACCCTTGTTACGATCAGCCAGTGATACTGCTCAGGTGAGAACTTCATGTCTGGGACTGTGGTGAGCATTAGTGCTATAGACTCCCTGGCTCATCGTTGCATAGCGGCGATGATTGTTCATATATATAGGTCACTTGCAACCCAATGGATTAGTGGTGGCCAGCTGCTAGTGCTAGAGAGAGTGGTGGTCGACGAGCAGTTCATGTGGGGACTGACGCTGCATGCGCGGATGATCGCGCAGTTGGATCGCTGTCGGTCCACAGGTGTAGGAGAGTTTGCCTTTGGGTCAATCCTAGTGGCATGGTTTTTAGAGAGGGTGTCGATGTTTCACCCGAGGGTTCTGTTGGAGATGTCGGGGGCACGAGAGCCCTGATTGAGGCGGTGGTCTACAGTTTTGGTTCGCCACGATGTTGGCGAAGGTGGCCACTATTTTTTAGTAGATGTGGTATGGATATGGAGGTAGATGCCGCAGGTAGTACTTTGGTACCCCTATGTTGGGATTGACTTCCGGGGTGACCCGGACATGGTGTTGCCTCTAGGGGAGGTGTTTGACCATCGAGGTACATTTAGTATTTTGTATGTTTTTTATTTATGTTGTCTTTTGAGATATCAGTCCATATGTATATGATATAGATGCTGATACTATCTGTTGTTTCTTGTTTTGTGCATGTGCAGATGTGGCACCTCGTGGGTGCGAGGTGGAGATGCAGAGAGTGTCATCTCATCGAGAGCTAGAGAGACAACCGCAGGGAGAGAGACGTCGGCGGGAGGATGTCGCAGAGCGACCTGCTGAGCCCGAGAGGGCGGGGAGGAGGCACCGGTTCGATGACCCCAGTGCGAGGCCATCACACGCTCCTCCGACGGCGATCAGAGTTGATTTTGATGACATACGCCGTTGCTTGGAGACAATGTTGCAGGATGTGCCTGAGGGAATGTGGACGCGTATCCAAGATGAGAGCTTCCTGGAGTAGTGTGTGGGGGTGCTGCCACCATGGCGGGCCATAGTGCGACGAGTAGCAGTGCCCGCTGCGATGACTAGTGGATGCCTGCCACCAGGGCAGGAGGGTCCTGTGGGTGGTCCACCATGGCCTGGGGCAGGTGGTGGTGCGATAGAGGCACCATGACTGATGTATGGTGTATATCTTTTTTGTTGTATATAGGATGGTGAGACGATTGTTTGTATTGAGGTGCTATGCTGACCTGCGGGCATATGTATTTTTGTATGTAAACATTCGGATGGCCTGATAAGCCTTTATATATATATGAGTATACATATTTTGAGATCTAGATGTTGTCTACATGTGTTTTTTGTCAATGATTATGATGATGTCTATTCTATCTATATGCTGTGCCAGGATTTGTGAGATGTTTATGTATGTGTAGCTTGATGTGATATATGTCAATCTAACACCATGTTAGCTATTTGATCTGTTGTTTGATTCAGTTGTCTTGGAATATGTGTAAATGTAATGGAATCAAAATGTCAAGATAACAGTCTAACCTGTAGGTATTTGCGAAAGAGGCACGGATCACGTACACAGTACACATTGTTGAGCTGGAGAACGACTAGTTGAGAGTCGAGGAAGATGCTAAGGTGACGAATATGATGACACTGGGCGTCGGCGAGGAGGCCAATGACATCAGTGTATTTGGCTTGGTTGTTGGTTGCTGGCCCCAAACATATGTCGTTTGAATGTAKCATTTCATGTGAGAGGGTGTAGAGAGMCCAAGCCGCCGAAGCGAGATTTTGTATCCAACAGCTGGTGTCGTCGRCGTAACCAATGTGRTACGCTGGTGGAGGAAGCATCTATCAATAGCAMAAARRATAGTTTAGACGAGAGGGTAGGAGGAAAAATATTAAGAACACTAAAAAGAAAAAAATATAACCTAAAGTAGAATGACTACTTCTAAGCATAAAATTTCTTGAGATATAACCCATTGATGGGTTCCTTGAGCGAGAGGCCTTCGGGGGAGGCCAGGATGTATGTGCCTTTGGTGAGGCAATGTTGGATGATGTAAGGGCCATGCCAAAGTGATTCGAATTTGTCGTGGCCAAAGGTATCATGAGCGATATCATAGGCCAGGATGAGGTCGCCTTCATGGAATGATCAAAGGTTGACATGGAGATCAAAGGTAGCTTTGGATCATTTTTTAGCTGCCTCATTGTTCTGTAATGAAGATCAGTGATCTTCATCCAGCGAATCCAAGTTTAGCAAGCGCAGCTCCATTGGAGCAGTGTCAGGTAATAGCTCAATTGTGGTGCATAAGGTGGGTATTTTGCACTCAATGGGAAGAGTTGCCTCAACCCCATGGACTAAATGGAATGGCGTGAAACCAGTAGCGGTCTTTACTGCTGTTCGATAAGCCCATAGTGTAGAAAATAACATATGATGCCAATTGGTTTTATGTTTATTAACCGTGCACTATAACATAGTCTTGAGGACTTTGTTCACTTTCTCGACCTGTCTGTTTCACTGAAGGTAATATGGTGAGGCAAACTTGTGAGAGAACCCTAACCGAGATGAGAGTTCGACGAAGATCTCATTCTCAAAGTGTTTCCCATGGTCAGAAACAAGTTGGAGTGGTACTCCAAAACGGGATATGACGTTATTAAAGAAAAAAGGCACTGCAGTGTCAGCGGTGTTGTTGAAAGTGGGCATAGCTTCTGCCCATTTGGTGAAGTAATCAACGACGACAACAATGTATTTTTTACCATTGCTGGAGGGGGGATTACAAGTCATAAAGTCAATGCCCCACTTACAAAAAGGGCCCGCAGTAATGACAGGGTGAAGAAGAGTTGGGGGAGCCCAGCCTTTGTTGGCATAGATCTAACATTGCTCACATCGTTTCACGGCATGAATGCAAGCATGGAACAGGGTTGGCCAAAAGTAACCGGCTTGGATAATCTTTTGAGCAGTGGATATACCCAAAAGATGGCCCCCACATGCATCGTTGTGGCATTCGTTTAAGACTTTTTCATCCTCGTCAATAGTTAGGCATCGACGAAGAATGGTGTCGACGCCCCACCGGTATAGGATGTCTCCGATGAGAAGATACTGGTGGCCTGATGGCGGATACGTCGATGATCATCTCGTGAAAGGTGGTTACCAAAATTTTGAGTTTGTAGGTAGACGAGAAGGTCGCCGTACCAAGGGTCATCCGAAGTGATATAAAAGAGATGTTTGTCAGGAAAGTCGGTATTGATGGGGGCACTGATGGTGTTAGAGGGGAGGGTCGTGACAAGTTGGTGAGAATGAGGGCCTTCTTACTCTTAGGTGTTGAGAACTCAAGTTCATACTCCTGAAGGATAACGATCCATCGAGTGAATTTCTCATTAACTTGTCGATGACTGAGCAAGTATTGCATAGGGTTGGAATCTGCGAGGACCTTTGTGGTGCGAAGCAGAATGTAATGGCACAGTTTCTGGACTGCGAGGAAAACTACAAGGGCAAGTTTCTCTTCGTTTTTATACTTCAAGGGTGGTCCTGAGAGGTTCTTACTAACATAGTAAATGACGTGTTCACGATTGTCATCTCCAAGCTAGACGAGGACACCGGCTACTGATACAGCTGATGATGATACGTAGAGAATGTAGTCACGATTATAGTCAGGTGCACTAATTAAAGGTGCATTTGAAAGTGTTATTTTAAGATCGTCAAATGATTGTTGGGCATAATCGTCCCAGTGAAAAGGGATGTCATGACGTAGTAAGCAGAGGAAACCGTGTGCACGTATGGCATAATCAGGAACAAAGTGTTTGAGAAAGTTAGCTTTTCCCTGTAGACTCTGAAGTTGTGGTAAATTCCAAGGAGGTGGAATTTCGATGATGGCTTTGACTTTGAGGGGGTCCATTGTAATACTGCTTTGGGAAACGATAAAACTGAGGAGGCGCCCCGCGGTGACGCAAAACACGCACTTGAGAGGATTCAAGTGAATGTTGTACTGGCAACACTATTGAAAGATGATTCGTAAATCATCGAGATACTGGGTGCGTTTCTTGGATCGAGTTGTGAGGTCGTCCAAGTAGGTGAGGATGATTTCAGCCACATGAAAGATGTATGTCATCGCCTGCTGGAAAGTTGCGCCGGCATTTTTTAAGCCGAAAGGCATGACACGATATGCAAAAGTACCCCATGGGGTAATGAATGCGGTTTTATACTGATCAGCTAGGTGGATTTGGATTTGGTTATAGCCAGAGAATCCGTCCATAAAGGAGAGAGCTTTGTGGCCGATGCAGTCGTCGATGATTTGATCGATGAAAGGCATTGGAAAGTTGTCTTTAGGACATGAGTTATTGAGATCGCGAAAGTCTGTGCAAACCAGGATAGTGCCCTATTTTTTGTCGACGGGTACAGGGTTGGAAACCCATGAAGTGTAAGCGATGAGGTAAATAAACCCAGCCGTACATAATTTGTCAATTTCGGCTTTGATAGCCGCTGCTTTGGATGGGTGTGGCGGTCACTATTTCTAGCGAACTGGTGTGATGTCAGGCCAGGTGTTGATGTGATGGTCGAAAAAAGAGGGATCGAGGCCAGGTATTTCTGTGTATGACCAGGAAAAAATATCCCTATATTCCTGGAAGAGGGCCTTATATGCGGCGATTTCCTGAGGAGTGCAAGCAGCTCCAATGGTGATTTCTTCGACGATGCCATTTTTAATGGAAATGTCAATTTTGATGGTGGGGGAAATGTTGGCCATATTCCCTTCTTCAAAAGCGTTAAGGGCAGGAATGGGATTGTTGAACCAATTGATAGGCCCGAATGGGATAAAATCTTTGGTTTCGACCACGTAAATGGGGTTTTGGTTAGGAGGCATGAGGGATGCCTGTGGAGAGAAGAGTGCGTAGTGATGTAGCGCATCCCAAGGCGAGTCTGGGTAGTTTATCTCTTCAAGTGTTTCCTTGTCGCATTGAAAACGTCAGGAATAAAAGGGGTCGTGAGGAGTGATCTCAGTGACAGCGTGGTTTCCCCCTGATGGAGAAGCCGAGGGAGCAATGCTAGGAGATGGTGAGGGTTCACTCGACATAAACCATATGTTGAAGTACTGAGGGGTACCCATGGTGGTTGGGTGGAGAGTGTCCGTAGGGGAATAAGCAGGAGAGTTGGGGGGGTTGTGGGGTAAATCCTTAGAGACATCACTTAAGAACCATGGAGGCGTTGGGAGTGCCTTGGGCTCTGGAAAAATGACATGAAGATCCTCGAGTGACGAAGTAATGTCAATTATCGCCTCTGTGGGTCGGTGAAGCAGGGCCAATTGACGTTGCCTATATGCAAGGATTATAGGACACTGGTATGTAAAATGAGTTAATGAATCACAGAGAGAGCAAGGGCATCTCATACGTTCATTGACTGAAGTGGTGACATAGCGAATGTTAGTGATATTCAAAGAGGATGTAACAGGGCGTGGGTTGTTCTGGAAGTTCTGGCATACAGCCGATAATGTCTATCGAAAGCACGACAGTGCTAGGAAATGGTGGGTGTAATGGCCATACTCTGAACATATAGCACAAGCATATTTGGTCCTCAACTCTTTACTACTGGAAGGGTTGGTGGTGGTAGTGGGACTAGCAGTAGTGGCCGGTGTTATGGGATTTTTATTGAGGGGGATCAGATTCCATAATTCAGGTAGGGATGGGAAATTGTTGGTTTAGTGGCCCTCTTTATCACATAGTGCGCAAGGTGGGATGCGTGGAGGAAGTGGAGTGGTGGGCTCCTTCTTCTTCCTTATTCCCCCAGCCATAGTAGGGGTGTTAGTGAGTATGGGGGTAGTGTGGATAAGGACGGGAATCGTCATGGGAAGTCCTTCCTGTGGGGAACGGGATGGTCAAGGGACCATCTCTGGTGGGTGTAAATACCAAACTGGGATTGCTAACACCGTATTAGGTAGTGTGAGAATTGCGGCTACCTGAAAAGATTCAATACCTGGGGGAGGGTAAAAGAAGGGAATTTGGGTGAGGGGTTGGGGGAGTGTCTCCCAGACGGGAGTATTCCCTTGAGGGGGTGTGGATTCGTAGACTGTTGAGGTCAACGAGTGCATAGGAGGCTCCGGCAGGAGTGGTTCTGTGACTATTGAGATGTCATGAATGACTGAAGCCTCCTGAGGAGGAAGAGCATCCTCCGTGTGAGTTCCGTTAGATGAGACGACACATACTTGATTAGGGGGAAGGAGTGGTGGTGCTCCATGGTACGTTTGTAACAAGGATGGATCTTTAAAAATCCCAAGACCCATCTCGACTAGTGGATATGCGTATGGGTTGGTGTGGACGAGGGGAAGAATGTTTTTGAGGTTGGCAGATGGGTTAGGCTCATAATGTGAGACTTGGTCGATGGTCACGATATTCCCATTGTGGGGGAACATCATTGTCCGAAAGACGGAAGAGGCCACTTCCTTCATAGCGTACATGTAGCTACGCTCAAATAGGATATTATAATCGAGGGGGGCGTCAATAACTTCGATATTAATGAGGATAGTCTTGCCCCCGAGTTCCACGGGGAAATTTTGGAAGAGACCTTCAGGAGAGGACGGTCGTTCTTCATAAGCTCCTAATGTGATGGCAGAGGGAATGAGTTGCGGGGAACCAAGTTTCTACCATATTGTTTTGGACATGATGCACGTAGAGGCACCTTCATCAATGATACACCGATGAACTGTGATGTTCCGTATTTTCACTGGTATTTGAAAAGCGATCAAGGCGGGAAGACGAGGTTCTCCGCTATCAAGATCAAAGGTGATGAGTCGAGTATCTGTAGGTTCAAATGCCCCCAATGCGAAAAGTAAATATTTTCGCTGCATAAGACAAGTCTGGAGGACTTCCAAGACTGACATGGTAGTCGGGGATTGTGCTAAGTCGTCTACCAAGCTATAGTTATGAGCGGCCCTAGCCTATGGGTTGTGGACATTCCTATGCAAGGGGATGTAAGGGATGCGAAGTGGTGGTTCGGTAGACGGGCGAGGGATCACCAACGGGGGTCCCGTCGGTGTAGGGTTTGTCTCTGGAGAGATGGGAGGAGACTAAGCGGGTGTATGATACTGACGATTACGCGTTTGCAGAAGGATTTCTTCCTCACTGGTGTGGAGAATTGTATGCTCTGCTGGATTGTTGGGGTTGTGGTATTGTCCCACCTGAGGTGGGGGATTTTGTGTGTCCTGTTGGTTGTTTATCACACCTTGATGTGGAACAGGATTTTGTAGCACGGCGGGAGGGGGTTGCTACACATATTGTTGTGGTTCCTGTTGAGGGGCAGTTTGTGCCGTAGAATGGGGAAGGCTACCCGAGTCCTTCAACTGTTTGAAATGACCGAAATCACCACAAAGAGCACAAGGGAAGATGGTTTTAACATTATTTCTCCCTTGGCATTTGTTTTTATTGCCCCCTTGGGGGTTTTGGTTCCCTTGGTTCTGGTTTCCCCCGGTTGGTTGGTGCTGTGGGGGTTGATTCCCGCCTTGACCTGGGTGGTTGTTATTCCTGTTCCGTCCTTTCTTCTTGGAATTGTTCGATGGGTGAGTTAGGTTGGCT
>ML858577.1:12651-35398 GCA_009831015.1 Picea engelmannii
ATATATATATATATATATATATATATATATATATATATATATATATATAAGCATGTAGAGGCAAAGTGCATGAGTGAATGAGAGTGTGTAAGCCTAGTTTGGTTGATGTAATATCTCCCTTGAACGATAAATAAACTGAATATCTTGTCATGTGGATGTTTCCTTGTATAGGGTTTTACCACGTAAAATTATTGTGCTAATTTGTGTGATGGCATTGCTCTGATCTTGTTCAATATTTGCAATTAAATAGATATGTGTTTTATGCTTCTATTGCACAACAAGTGGTATCAAAGTAGGTGAACCAAGCGAATCGAGCAGATCTGAGTGTGGAAAGTGGATCCGAACGCTGGAAGACGATTTCATTGCAAGAGAGTGTTATTTCCTACCCAAACGCTCCCTAAGGAGTGGTAGAGGAGCGCCCCCTGCTCCCACACTTCAGAAACTAAATTTTTTGCATTGGGGTGCTCCTGGTGTAAGGCATGTGAAGCGTCATTGGAAAGACATTCTTTGTACAAGGTGGAAGGAGCGTCCTAGATGCATTGTGCATAAAAATGGGGGAGTGTCCTCCCAGTAATGAATTTGGAAAGTAGTTATGGAAAGGACTTTCCGTGGATGGTAATAAATGACGACGGGTTATTATTATTATTTTATGCACAAGGTATATGGTTGAGGTATGAAATTGTATAAACAAACACCTTCTATAATTTTACGAAGGATCATCTTTTATAAATGAGTGGATATCATTATTTATGAGGTGGATGTCTATTCATTTGAAAAGTTGAATGTTCTTAAAAGGTTTAAAGATATATATTATATATTTGCTTTTGGATCAAACCTTTTTTTTGGTTTAACTTTGAACCATATTTTCAAGTTCCACTTTTGAATTATGATATATCCTTCATAATATAAAGCTCAGTTTATTAGCATATTAGTAGGGGTGTTGGGAGATTTGTGCTAATGGAAAAGATGCAGAGTTCGAAGTTTGAAGTGGAAAAGTTCAATGGTAAAAACAACTTTGAGTTGTGGAAGCTCAAGATGCAGGATCTGCTAGTGCAACAAGGGTTGCAAAAGGTGTTGGTGGGTAGGAAAAAGAAACCGACAAGCATGACAAATGAGGAATGAGAAAATTTGGATGTCAGAGCACTCAATACCATTCATCTATGTCTTGCAAATGAAGTTTTGTTTAATATCGTAGGAGAGGATACAGTAGTAGGCTTATGGAGTAAGATGGAAAGTCTGTATATGGAAAAGTCCTTGATGAGAAAAATCTACTTGAAGAAGCAATTATACTGTTTGCGAATGAAAGAAGGTACGAAATTTGTTGATCATTTAAATACCTTTACCACCCTTATAGTTCAATTGACTAGTATGGAAGTTAAACTCGAAGATGAAGATAAGGTTATTACACTATTGTGTTCATTGCCTTAATTCTTGGGATAGTTTAGTAACCTCTATTAGCTTTAGTTTAACAAATGTTTTAGATTACGACTCTGTTGTGTGAGCTTTGTTAGCCAAGGAGATGAGGAGAAAATCTAGTCAAGAAACCTCAACTTCAAAGGTGATGGTGATCAGAGGTCATCCCAAAGAGAAGAATCAAAGAAGTTCTTCACGATCTAAGTCAAGAGGTAGAAAGGGTAGAGAAAAATGATGGTATTGTGGAAAAACAAGGCATCTCAAGAAAGACAGTTGGAAAAGAAAATAATTTGAGGAGAACTCTACAAAGGAAGAAAATTTGGCTGCAACAAATTCAGGTACGACTAATGAAGTTTTATCCGTTTCTAGTAGCTTACAATATCAGGAAGAATGGAAGTTATATTCGGGTGCCTCCCACCACATGTGCTCACATAGAAATTGGTTCACATCTTACCAATCTGTTAATGAGGGTGTAGTGTTTATGGGAAATGGTATTCCTTGTAAAATTGTTGGGGTTGGCATCATTAGAATCAGGATGTTTGATGGTATTGTTAGAGACTTAACAAATGTAAGATATGTACCTGAACTTAAGATAAATTTGATATCATTAGGGGTTTTGGATTCTGGTGGGTATAAGTATACAGGTCAGGGTGGAGCACTCAAAGTGTCGAAAGGAAGTTTAGTAGTAATGAAAGCAATGAAGATTGATGATCTTTATAAGCTATAAGGAAGTACAGAATTAGCATCTGGGGTGACAAATGTATCTTCTTGTTTATTGAAGAAGCAACAAGGTCATACGAGCAAGAAAGAGTTGCAAGTACTAGTAAGTTGTAAATCACTTCCAGACTTAAAATCTATGTTTCTGAATTCCTGCTTGTTTTATATCTCTGCTAGTTATGATGATGGAGAAAATGAATGTAGAGTGTGGGATCCTACTGCCCACAAAATCATCGTTAATAGAGATATAGTGTGTATGGAACAACCATAAGGGTTTGTTCAAGATCGCAATAAAATATTTGTTTGCATGCTAGAGAATTCATTGTATGGCCTAATGGTACCCATGAAACTGTACAAGAGGTTTGAATCCTTCATGGTGAGCCAAAAATTTTCAAGGGGTAAGTATGACTATAATGTTAATAGTAAATTGAATATCTTGATGTTATTTGCTAATGATGTGCTTGTTGAAAGCCGAAGCATGGTTGAGATCAGTGAGATAAAGGCTCAATTAGAAAGTATGTTTTAGATGAAGGATCAAGTTGCAACAAAACAAATTTTGAGCACAAAAGTACATAGAGATGTTATACATGGTAAGTTGTGGTTATCGCAACACAAATCGATACTGGTGAAGTTCAGTATGAATATTGTGAAACATGTTAATATCCCTAGTATTGCTTTCCATTGTAAGTTTTTTTCAAGCTTAAGTCTTGTTTATAAACAAGAAAAAGTTATGTCTCGTATATCGTGTGTTAGTTCATTAGGAGGTTTGTTGTATGTGATGAAATGGTTAAGACTAGATATTTCACATGCTAATGATGTTGTTAGACACATGACAAATTTATGTGTTGCGGTGAAATGGGTGCTTTAGTGTTTGAAAGGAACAAGTGTCACCTATAATGGTTACAATGAGTTAATCTGTGATAATTGTAATTTAGATTTTGTAGGTATTTTGGATAGAAGGAGATCTACATTAACATATGTCTCAAAGCATCATTTTGGAAGACATGTTGGAGGTGGAGTGATCCCTGAGAAAATCCAAGATCGAGCAAATCATATAGATGTGTTCACGAAACCAGTGTTATTAAATAAATTGCAGTGGTGCTTGGCTTCTCTTGGCTTGCAGCATAGGTGATGAACAAAATTAGATAATAATATTTAGGTAAATTGTTGTCAAGGTGGATATTGTTGAATTGGTGCCAACCAATTTACACATGTATTTAGATATTGGGAAGATTTTATGGCCCCTATTATTCAGTATCTAGTTGGGTCAAATCAACTAGAATTAGAATAGGGATAGGAGCACACTAGTTGTAATCAGTTTCATGTAATTGAGTGAGAACTGCTATATATCTATGTAAGCCTGTAGAGGTAAAGCGCATGAGTGAATGAGAGTGTGTAAGCCTGGTCTGGCTAATGTAATATCTCCCTTGAACAATAAATAAACCAAATATCATTGTCTCGTGGATGTTTCCATGTATAAGGTTTTACCACATAAAATTGTTGTGTTAATTTGTGTGATTGCATTGATCTAATCTTGTTCAAAATTTGCAATTAAATAAATCTGTGTTTTATGCGCACACTACACAACAATAATAACCTTTTAATCATATTTTCAATGTTTGTAATATTGATCCGGATTATGCTGAGAACGAAACAAGACAAAAACAAAAATATAAAAGAGAACACAAAAATACAATGAAACCCAACTTCTATTAATGAATAAGATAGAAAAGCATTATAGAACACAAACTGGCAGAATGGGGTAGCTTATCTCTGAAAAGAAAGAGATGTTGGTTATGCTTCATTCGCAACAAGATTTACATCACACTCCATTGCATGCTTAAAGGGCCTCCTTCACCTCAATTATACATGAGAGAGTGAGAGGAGAAAAATTCCCATGATGCATGTGGGATAACTTGGTCTAATTTTATAAAATGCCATAGACATTTAAAATATTAGGACTTCTCGAGAAGTCACCCATCCTAGTACTACTCTAGCTCGAGTGCTCTTAACTGTGGAGTTCTAATGGGATTCGGTGCATTAACTCTATGATGTATGCATGTACATAAGACCACTAGAAAATCATTACATCATGTCTGTAATTAACAAATGAATATGACATTACATTCCATTCCCCATTAAAAGGGTGAATATCATTCTTTATCAAAACCATAGGCTCAAAATGTTGATTCAGTGGAAAAGGTGGATGACCACCGACATCCATTTGGATCATTCCTTCCCCCTTAGGAAGCAATGGTCCCCATTGCATCAAGTTCCCTCGGGAGACAGGGAAACTTATGTTGAATCTGAACCTTGGTGAGTCTCGTGCCTTGTTGAAGTAGATGTCCTTGTAATTTTCCCATGGAAGGATGTCATGAACCTGTTGGAGGTGTTGGATCTGTTCAACATATCTGGCTACATGATTTGCCTTGGTCTAAGTGTGGGAGGAATCTGTTAGTGAAGATGCAACAAGAAGTGGGAGGACATGTATATGGTAACAATCGATTGTGGCATAAAAAATTCTTATAAATTATTGAAAATTACTCTTTTTATTATTTTTTGACACCGATAGATGTCGGTCTACCGATGCCAAAATGCCAAAATTCTATTTTGTAGTGTTGACATAGTCAAATTTGATTACATTAACCTTGACTATGTCAATGTAATGTTAGTGAACTAATGCCTTGGTAAAATTTATTAAAACCTGAGATATATGGTGATGAATATGTGATACTTTTGACATCCATAATAGCCTTTTTATCATATTTTCAATGTTTGTAATATTGATCTGGATTATGCTGAGAACGAAACGAGACAAAAACAAAAATATAGTAGAGAACATAGAAATACAATGAAACCCAACTTCTATTAATGAATAAGATAGAAAAACATTGTATAACACAAACTGCCAAAATCGGGTAGCTCATCTCTGAAAAGAAAGAGATGTTGGCTACACTTCATTCACAACAAGCTTTACATCACACTCCATTGCATGCTTAAAGGGCCTCCTTCACCTCAATTATATATGAGAGAGTGAGAGGAGAACAATTCCCATGGTGCATATCAAATAAATTGGTCTAATTTTATAAAATTCCATAAGCATGTAAAATACTAAGACTTCCCAAGTGATCACCCATCCCAATACTACTCTAACCCAAGCACACTTAGCTACATAGTTCTAATGCGAACAGATGCATTAACACTATGTTGTAGGCATGTACATAAGACCACTAGGAAATCATTACATGATGTCTGTAATTAAGAAATGAAGATGGAATTGCATTCCATTCCCCGTCAAAAGGGTGAATATCATTGTTTATCAAAATCATGGGATCAAAATGTTGATTCAGTAGAAAAGGTGGATGGCCACTGAGATCCATCTAGGTCATTCCTCCCCCCTTAGGAAGCAATAGTCCCCATTGCGTCAAGTTCCCTCGGGAGATGGGGAAACTTCTGTTGAATCTGAACCTTGGTGAGCCACTTGCCTTGTTGAAGTAGAAATCCTTCTTATACTTTTCTTATGGAAGGATGTAATGAACCTATTGGAGGTGTTGAATCCATTAAGTGTATATGGATACATGATCTGCCTTGATCTGAGTGTGGGAGGACTTTGTCAATGAAGATGCAACAAGAAGAGTTATATCAATGGGGGATAATGTTTGGAACCCCAAGCACACCTGAAAAGAGTTGTGGCCAATTGTTATACACAATTTTGTCTCACTTTGCTAAGTGTCACAAGTGTCGCATTTCACTCTACTCAGTGTCGAAAATGCCATGGCCCACTATGCTAAGTGTCGCAACTTATTTGTCGCATTTTTCATAAAGTGTCATTGAGTCATTTGGTCTTGGTACTTCGTGAACTATGAATCCGTTCGAGGTCCTTTGGAGTCTACTGGTCCACTTGTCCTCAGTCCTCTGGAAGAATTTTAGACTTTGATATCCTGCCCATACGTTTGGTCCCAACTGTCGACTATACCCGCTTGGAGGTTGACTGCGAGTTGGTAACCTTAGTGGCCTTTCCTAGGTATCTACAGAGGTGAATATGGGGGTATTCCCAAGGTACTTGGGGAAGACATCATATCACACACTTAGTACCCTTGGAGGGTGATCCCGCGAAAGTGAGGGTTGCTTGCACTGAGAAGGGATGTTACGTGGAGGTCGGGGTAAATTATTCTCATTTATTCATTGGAGGCTTGATATCCCGTATTTGGAAGATCCTTGAGCCTATTGTTGCTTGGTTGATTACTTTTATTTTTCTTAGGAGTGTGTTTCTTTGACTTTTGTAGTCGGCTTTAGGATCGGAGATTTCATGGTATACAAGGTATGGAACCCGACGTCTAGGAACCTCAACACAATGTTTGATCCATATTATTTTCGGAATGAAATGAAAGCAGAGATATTATAAATAAATACACATAAAAATTTCTAGAAATAGAGAAATACAACAATACATGATTTCTATTAACGAAATAAATGTACAGAGACTATAAAAATAGAAAGTACAAGACTCGCTAGAATGGTGGCAGCTTTATCTCTGAGAAGAGATGTGATGGCTATGCTCATTCACAAGAAGATGATTACAATGAGGCTCTGAAGGAATTTTTATGATAAACATGAATGTCAAAACCCTAGACATCCAAAAGCCTAACATTAGGAGATGAAGCGCCAAAAGTCATGTGGGCCCCGTTGGGGTAAGTTAGTACATTAACTTCTCGGGGTCGTAACTTTTGCATACAATATCCATTTTAGGCATGTGATAGCCCGTTGGAAAGGTCTTTTCGAGACCTATGCATTATGCCATAAAACTATGACTTTGTCCATATTTTGACTATGGTAAGTCAAGAAAAAACTGTTTAGAGCCCCAAAACGGCCCTAGAAGTACAAAAATATGTACTGACATGAAAAATTCCAAAATAATACAGTTGGAATAGGTGGGTGGCCACCAATATCCACCTGGATGATGTGTAGGGCTTCAGGAAAACCACATAAGTGTAGAACCCACAATTACAAAGAAATGTCCCCATTACAGAGAAATGTGTTGAACTGAAAACTTTCAAGATGAGCCAGTTGGAATTTGGAACAGGAGGGTGGCCACCAATATCCACCTAGATCAATGTTTCTTCCGAAGGAATGATCAAAGATAAAACTTCTGGGATCGAGAGCATATCTCTTGGAAGTGACCATCACATAAAATAACCTGTCACAACCTTCATAGAAAGCATTGCATCTTACACGAATCCTCTTTTTACCAATCCACTTGGCCAACCACTCACTGATCCACCATCCATGAGATATGTTGATGCTTTTTCTTCTTATAGATTACCACTCGGTTCAACCACTACACAATATTTTAGTGTGAACCCATCATCTTTTGGTTTTCTTGAAGGACTTGGGAATTTATCTTTTTCCACAACTCATGTAGTTGATACTGCTAGTGCTTCTTCTTTACTGGAAACATCGGTGACCCAGGTAACCCCGACTCAACCACTTTTCCATACATCTTCCTTTGTACATGGTTCAGGTAATATTCTCGCTTCACTGTTTCCAAACATGCACACACCAAGTGCTTTACTTGGTCATCCCAATAGTCATATGACTGGAAATCAAGTCATTCATACAACCACGGTTACACAAGCTACTCAGCCTCCATCTCAACCATCGTAGATTAGTACACCCTACATTGAAGGTCAATCTCCAATGGGAAGTCAACTTATAGTTGGGGGGAAACCTTCAACTACAAGGAAACTTTTTACTAGGGGAAACCTACATGGTTTCAACATCAACTAACCCGGGGGAAATATGCTTCTATAAGTCCTTCTATCCCTGCTACCACTGGTCTGTATCCCGGACAACCATTTCTAGAAGTTGCTAACCCTTTGTGGGGTCAACCCAATCTGGTGGGCATTCTTCTGGAAGGAACTTTTCCCTTTCAATTAGTAAACCCCATGATTCTGATGCAACAATCCCTTCAATCACCATACATGGGGGGACCATCGGGTCAATCTTAGTACATAGGTGGTCCATCTGTTTAGTCACAATACATGGGTAGACAATTAGGAAAACCACCTTACATGGGTGGATGCCCCGTGAAACCACCATATATGGGAGGACCATCTAGCTTTTCCATCTCGTAGCAACCTGGATACAGTCCTACTAATGTTCCCATGCCATATAGTTACCACCAGTGTCCACAGGCCAATCGAAAACTTTCATTCTTGGCTATGCTAGATCTACTTGATGTATCACATTTGACAAACGATCACATTCAGCATGCCCCATTTTATCCTTCCATCCCTACCAAATTACCTTCCGACATCCCAAAATTCGACAGAAAACCTAGGGAAGATCCTAAAAATCACGTTATGGCTTTCCATTTATGGTGTTCTTCCAACTCTTTGATGGATGATTCCATATTTCTTAGGATTTTTCAAAGAACACTTACAGGTGTCGCAACTAAATGATATATTGAGCTGTCATGTAACTCCTTTGTCAACTTTAATTCTCTTGCCATGACTTTCTTGAGTCATTTTTCAGTTTCCTATACAGTATGAGACCGATACAAATCTTTTGACCTCACTCCGACAATCCTCTTCCACCCACATATATGATCATATTCATGAATGGAAATGATGGAGACGATTGATTAAAGATCCCATTCCAGACCAACTCCTCACAGATTTTTTTACAAAGTCTCTCTTGCCTCCCATTGCCCTTGAGGTTGCCATGGGAATTGTTGTTACTAAGGAGAAGGCTATCATCCATGCGTAGTATTTGGACTTGGTCTATTCCCAGTCATGCCCACTTTACGATCTGATGCCTAATGCTCCTTGCCTGTTGAATGATCAAACAAAACCCACTCCAGAACCAAGTTTCGTTTCAGACACCTAGACTACTTCCGCTCCTGCTCAAACCTCCGAGCTGAATGCGGTCCATTCCACTTCATCTCAACAACCAGGAGGTAAGAAGAAAAACAAGGGTAAATCCAAGAAATATTCTAATGAGAAGGATAATCCAAAGACTGTTGATGCTCAACTGAGTAGGAAGCCTAAGTTTCCTTGTATGATCTATGAGGAAGACCACTACACGAAAGATTGTTTCCATTGTGAGGAAGTCACTAAATTTCTGAAGGGTACCTCCCAACCGGTTCAACAACATGTGGTTGCACAAAATATTTCCCATCCATAAGGGGGAAATGCAGGTCATTCCCACCACAAGGATGCTTACACGAGCTCCTCTAAGGTGTACATGTTTAAGGAAGTTAATGTAACGACTCGAGCAAATACTTATGACACTCCTCCAGGAGATCAGGCTAATGGAAAGGCTATCGATCAACCTTCCACATCCACTCCTCCCCCATCTTCCAATCCTCTTCAGATTGAGAAGCCAACCTCTGACATAATGTTTCTCCCACCCAAGATCCTAATTTGAAAAGCAACGTTTAATCCAAATGCTCACACTGTCCAAAACTACAACATTGTTGAAGATTTGGCGTAGGCGCCTTGTGCTGTGCCATCCCTCGAAGTTCTATGGAGATTTTAGAGTCAATGTAGAACTCTGTTGTCAGCCATTGGAGCTATGGATCCAGAGGAGTCGAATTTGATAACATTTAATCTAGATTACTTTAAGGAGAGGCTCTCCCACCACTTAGCATTCCAAATTCAAATTTTGGTTGGTGGAAAGAACATCCATCGTACTGTTTTGGATGAGGGAGCCTCCACCTGTGTCATGTCTTTTCCTTGTTGGAGAGCCCTTGGTTCTCCTAAACTTACCCCATCCCCCACCACCTTTAAAGCATTTGATGGTTGTGGTTTCCAACCTCATGGGCTCTTGCAATCTTTCATTGTAACATTGAAGGGTAACACTGTTTCGGTCGATATCGAAGTAGTTGACACACCTCTGCATTATGATTTGTTACTTGGTCGTAGTTAGTTATATGAGATGATTGTTGTCACATCTATAGTGTTTCGTATCCTTCAATTTCCCCATCAAGGAAAATGATCATTGTTGACCAACTTGATTATATAACTCTAGATCTCCACAATGTTGCGATGAATGATGTCCCTTTTCTTGGACAATCTAGTCTTGAGAGTGTAGGAGTAGGTCTCCTTAAGGATTCCTCGCTCATGGGGGTTTTTCCTTTTTCTGCTCCTGCCACCCCACAGGTTGCCACGTTAAATATGATTTTGACTTAAGTACAAAAATCTCTAGAATCATCTAATCCTTTGGCAGTACGTGGTCTCTTCGAGCATAAGAATGAGCTCGCTAAAAAACAAAGAGGTACTTTCCTATCTGGGTGGGGGAAAAATTGGGGAAGTGGGTCAAGTATTTTACTTTTATGGTAGCTTTTTTTTGCCCCTGAACATGTCACTTATTTGTATCTTGGGTTTACCACTTGTCTTTGCACCATTTGAATCCAATGTGTCATCATACTCTTTTGACTTCTTCAAAAGAGAACCTCTGATTGTCATCACATTCCATGCATCATCATACTTTTTCGAATCCTTCGAAGAGATACATTGGTTGTCATCACATCATCACATCTATCATTCATGCCCTGTTGAGTCAATGTTTCCAAGTCATTCATTGTGTCGCCATATGTTCAATGGAAGTCAAGCTTAGCATTTTCACCCCTATGCCAGTTCACCATCATTTGATTCATCATTATTCATCACTATCTTTATCTATTTCATGTCGTTGATGGGGGATACATCACGACCCTCCTTCGACAAGTCTATTCATGTCGACTTCAACAAATCATCCAGGAATTAGACTTGGAAACCAATTAGTACCTTGGATCCTGCATGCCTCAATGGCAGGTGTCCTCGTTTTCGATAGTGGGTTTACACCATTGACCTATGATCGAAAGATTCCACCGAGTGTTCAACTTTAGCTCATTGATTCACACTTGTTGGATTGTACTACAATACCTTGGGAGTCATTGACATCACTGATGATTTCCCTTGTGCTTGTTAACGGTATACATTATTGACTGTTGATGCCCCAAAAGAGCAACATGGAATCCCTGCATGCAAATGGGTTGCAATGCCTTATTTTATATATATATATATATATAATAATAATAATAATAATAATAATAATAATAATATACTAAATAGGTGGGACCCCGTCATGTGAATAATCATGAAGAATGCCTCGTCTTTTTATGCGCTCATGTCTATTTTGAAAAAATGACTCTACAGTTTTAAAAATTTGAAACCGCTTTCCAAGAAAAATGGGCGAATGATAGGTTTATTGGCGATTTAACTTAAAGAGGAAAGGGAAAAGATGTTATTTTAATGAGCATCTTGGTTTTTTCTTGCTGCACATATATTTTGACTATTGATTCAAACTCCAAGCATGGGCCATATATAGTTATGGCATATTGCACTTATGATTTCTTGTTATTATCATGCACCATTGTTAAAGTTTTATAAGGTGGCAATTGACGCAACCCCTCCTCAACCCGTGGGTCGGAAAGTCATGTACACTGGATCTTTCCCCTTACACTGGTCCGAGGAGCTCTTGGAAATCGCTCCTCTAATTCCCTTTCGGGAAATCTGCACCCACAATCAACTTCGAGAAATTCCCCCTTGTACTTCGGGAGATCGGACTTCGCACTTTCGCGAATCCGGTGGTCAAGCGTCTTGCCTCTCAATATTTGAAACCTAAAACAATCAACACTTGACCCTTTCCCTTGCCAGTTTCGGATTTCTCCTTATCACGATTTCGAGAGTCGCGATGTCAAGAAACTCGTCCCCTCGACCTTCGAAACTCGATTTACCGAAAGTCTGATGTGCTCGCAAGGTTGACCCTTCAAAGGTCTTTCACTCCGTCGGGACTTCGGACTTTGTGATTTCGCGATTCCTAATGCAAAGGTTTCAGGACTTCACTCCATAAAAACCCAAAATAGTCAACAGAATTTGACTTCCATGTCGATAGAGCGCCACCTGTCCACCCTACGGATTTCTGTGGTCCACACGATCCTTTTGTCCCTTCGGGACTTCATGTTTCGTGATTTCGCGAGCCCTATTGCAAGGATTACAGGACTTCAACCTATGAAACCCCGAAATAGGAATCCACTTGCAAATCCAACGACCCCTATTGCCTTGAATCTACGGTTCTGCCTCTCCTGAGCTTGAACCTTTAGGAATACTCGTTGTAACTCCCCTGCTCCTCAGTGAGATCTGACGGCTCACGGGACTTCACGAATTCTCCATAGAGAATTCTGATCGTCCGTTCTTCCCTTGAGAACCTCTGCACGAACTAAACAAAGTATCTCTCTCTGTGGAAGTTATCCTCCTGCGGTCCGACATCTCTACGCCTTCCTTCAAATTTTCAAGGTGCTTGGCCTCTTGCCTTCCTTTGACCCCTTCAAAGGTTCAAATCCTTCTGAGCTTTCCCACGACTTCGAGTCTTTCAGAAAAATCCTACTCGCACTCCTTGCAACAGACCTTCAAACACTTCCAAGTGCTGAACTCTTTTCAACTCTGCGCACACCTGCAGCACCAGTCTCTCAATACTTCTCTCAGGTCCACAACTCTGAGACTTTACTCGACCTGTGCACTCCTTGCACAGCTCATGTGCCTAGCTGCACTTCTGTGGGAATGAGCACAAAAAATATGTTATCTGAGCTTTCAGAGACAAACCTCTGAACCCTTTGTCAACGCACTCCTTGCAGACAATTCAACTGCACTCCTTGCAGGAACTCTTTCTCAGATAGAGAAACAATTGAAACTCATTTCCCTTACTCTCTCTCTCTCTGATTTCAGACATTCAACAAGAAATCATTCATACATAGCATGAAAGCAATTGCATGACAGAAAGAGTAAAACATTCATGAGCATAACATTCAACAATGCATACACAGAGAATATTTGAACACCATGAGTCTGAATCAAAGTCCTCTTGTATTAATTCAGAACTTCTGTACATGGAATTCTCACTACAACCCTCTGCTTCTTCTTCTATGCTCTTGCTCATAATATTCATGCTAATGTTACAATACACAATGAGGGTGTCTATATCCTGTTTCCCTCTTGCGCTCTAAAATTGTCTAATCTAACATTCAATTCTATCTACCTTTATTAACTACTATAAATGCCTTCTACCTACTAAGGACGAGAGAAAATCGCTCAAGGTCCATTTACATTATACAAGTGTGCCTCCACTTGATGAATTCATTAAATGTTCAAGACATTTTCAAAATTTGCGTTGGGCGCTTTTCCAGTTGTCTTTTGCCTTCGCGCTGGCTCACTTGAGATGCTCCTGCATCATACTCCCTCGCTTGAAAATTTTCATGGGCTCCTGTCCATGAGCTCACGTATGGTGTGTCCATGCCTTTGGATCTCTGCTTCATTCTCCCAGCTGGCATCTTCAACTGGATGGCCCTTCCACTTGACCAAATATTCAAAGTATTGCTTTCGCCTGGTCTTCTTGTTGACCCTTTTGTCCAGTATGCGCTCCATGTGCGGATTTTTTGCAACTGGCATCTATTTTGTCCACTGGACCTCTGGCTATTTATTTTCTGTCCTTGTTTCCTTAGCTTTATATGGGTACAAATATGAGATATTGAATATCGGAGAAATTTCGATCCCATCGGGTAATTCAATTTCGTAAGCATTTGCCCCAAATTTCTTCAAGACCTTACATGGTCCGATTTTCTTCATTTTCAGTTTATTATATGTCCCTCTTGAGAACCTTTCCTTTCTCAAATGTGCCAGAATCAAATCACACCTCAAATTGAAGTTGTCTCCTGTGTTGATCTGCTCTGCGCTTATATTCCTGGCTTGAATTCTGCAATCGCTCCTTCACCTAGCTGTGAAGTTCCTTCATTTGTTCTGCAAAATCTTCTGCACTAGCGCTCCTTATTGCAGTATGTTCTAAATCTCTCAATTCAGAATTTCCTCTCAGTTGCATGACATAGATAATCTAAAATGGACTCTGCCATGTGCTTCTGTTAACTGAGTCGTTATAAGCAAATTCCACTTGTGGTAATATGTTGTCCCACTAGTTGTGGTGTTCTGTCACTAGGCTTCTCAGCAAGTCTCCCAGACTCCTATTTACCACTTCCGCCTGTCCATCTGTCTGAGGATGATAAGATGAACTAAACGATAAGTTAGTTACCAGCTTCTTCCATAAGGTCCTCCAAAAGTGTCCTATGAACTTAGTGTCTCGATCTGAAACTATGCTCCTTGGCAAGCCGTGAAGTCGAATGACTTCTTTGAAAAACAGATTCGCAATGTGATTTGCGTCATTGGTCTTCTGACATGGAATGAAGTGTGCCATCTTGGAAAATCTATCCACCACCACAAAGATTGAGTCAAATTCTCTTTGTGTTTTTGGCAACCCCAATACAAAATCCATACTGACTACATCCCATGGCCTCTCAGGTATGGGCAATGGTTGAAAAAATCCTGCATTTTGTTTCCTTCCCTTCGAATGCTGGAAAATTCTGCATTTGTCCATGAACCTTTTGACGTTTGCTCACATTCCCGACCAAAAATATGACTCATTCAACATTGCGAATGTCTTGTCGTGACCAAAGTGGCCGGCCAATCCTCAACTGTGTTTCTCCTTCAGCAAATTCTCCCTCATGGAGCATTTTGGAATACACAGCTAATTACCTTTAAACAATAACCCTTCCCGGATCATGTATTCTGCCCATTGGCCTCTATCATTGAGAATTGGATTCTCAGCTGCTTCATAGGCCCCTTTAAAATATGGATCATTTCTGTATATGTCTCTGAGGTCATCAAAACCCAACGTTTTGACTCTGAACTCCTGCAATAGAAAACACTTCTTGCTCAAAGCATCAACAACTTTGTTAGCAATACCAGAAATATGTTTAATCACAAAAGTGAAATTTTGCATATATTCCACCCATTTAACATGTCTATGATTCAACTTTTCCTGTTGAGTCACAAACTGCAATGCATTATTGTCACTGTATAAGACAAACTCCTTCGGGATCAAGTAATGTCTCCATTTTTTCAATGCCTGTATAATAGCATAGAACTCCTTATCATACGTGGAGTGCTTCACTTTCGCTTCATTCAGCTTCTCGCTGAAGTATGCTATAGGCCTGTCTTCCTGACTCAAGACTGCCCCTATTGCAAATCCACTTGCATCGCATTTCACTTGAAATGTCTTCTGGAAATCAGGCAACACCAAAATTGGTTGTTCCGTGATCTTCCTCTTCAACAGATTAAAATGCTTCTTGACTTCTTCTGTCCAGTGAAAAGACTTATGTCTCTTCTTCACTCTGTCCATTATTGGTGCACTAATTCCACTCAAATTTCTGATGAATTTTCGGTAGAAACTAGCCAATCCATGAAAACTTCTCACCTCAAAGATATTCCTTGGTGATGGCCAATTCTTGATTACCTCCACCTTATCTGGATCCATCCTTAATTTATCTGCAGAAATAACAAACCCCAGATAAATGATCTCTGTCTTCATGAATGGGGATTTCTTCATGTTTATCAACAACTTCTCCTGCTGTAACTTCTGCATCACTATAGCCAAATGCTTCAGATGCTCTGCCACTGTTTTTCTGAAAATCAATATGTCATCTAGATACACAATGACAAATTTTTCGATGAACTCCCTTAAGACTTCGTTCATCAACCTCATGAAAGTACTCGGTGCGTTTGTTAACCCAAACGACATAACAAGCCATTCATACAACCCTTTGTTGGTTTTGAATGTTGTGTTCCATTTGTCACCTTCTCTCATGCGAATTTGGTGACAACCACTCTTCAAATCAATCTTTGAAAAGAATTTTGCTCCACTCAAGCAATCCATCAGATCATCCATCCTTGGCAATGGAAATCTGTACCTGATGGTTATCTTGTTAATCGCCCTCGAGTCAGTACACATCCTCCAGCCTCCGTCTTTCTTTAGACTAAGTACTATTGGAACAACACATGGACTCAAGCTCTCTCTGACCAAACCTTTGTCCAACAAATCCTGGGCTTGTCTTTTGACCTTCATTCTTCTGCGGTGTCAATCTGTACGTGGCTTTGTTTGGAAAACTGGCTCCGGGTATGAGATCGATATGATGACTCACACTTCTGATCGATGGCAATGAATGAGGTAGTTCATCCACTACTATGTCAGCGAACTCTTCCAGCAGTTCCTGAACCTCTTCTGGTAAATCATCTACCCTTGTGCTGGTCAAAACAATCTTTAGTTTCCTGACCACAATGAATTGTGGTTCTGCTTTCTTCTTAACCTCTGTAAGAAGTTCCTTCCCACTCATGAGAAGTATAGTGTTTCTTACTTCAGGTTTTACCTCCTTATCTTTGATTGGAAGAAACATGTGAGTCCTCCCATTCTTCTCTAGGGTGTATGTGTTCATTCTCCCATCATGAATCACATTCCTATCATATTGCCACGGTCTACCCAACAATAGATGACAAACATCCATAGGAATAACATCACATAATATCTTATCATTATATCCTCCTATCTTAAATTCAACTAAACACTGTTTAGTGACAGTTACCTGATGTCCTTTTTGTAGCCACGAAACTCTGTATGGGCTTGGATGTTCAGTCGTTTCCAGCTCCAATTTCTCTACCATCTCCATAGAAACGAGATTATCCATGCTACCACTGTCCACAATGACCTTGCATACCCTGTCCCTGATTTTGCAAGCAGTCTGAAAAAGTCTGTTTCTTTGGACTGAACTCTCCACCTCCTTCTCGGGTGTCAAAAGAGATTTTCGCATCATCAACGATCTTCCACCTTCAACATCTTTTGCCTCAACATCCCATCTCTGCACTTCGGCGATGTGAGTCTCACCTCCTTCTTTCTTTTTATCTGGACACTCGTAAGACTTGTGTCCATTTTTTCCACATGTGAAGCATGTTATTACTCCACCTCTTCCTCTTCCTCTACCTCTAGTACGAGGAAAGATATTATTATCAGTATAATCTCCTCTTTGTTCGGTATGTTGTCCTCTCTGTTTAGCATATTTCCCTCGCTGTGAGGTTCCACCCCTCTTAGCTCAAGTTTGAGGTTTCTTCCAGTCCTCCTTGGGTTTCTGATTTTTATCCTGGGCAACTGATTTGCCTCTGGGCTGACTTTTGCCTCGGCCTCTTTGACCTTGTTTTCGGCTCATCTTCTCTTCAGCTTTTAGAGCCATCTGATAAGCATCTTCCACCGTTCGGATGGTTACCATGCTCATCTCATCTTGAATGTCGTATCTCAGGCCATTCATGTATCTGGCAACCTTTTCATCATCGCTTTCCCGATGACCTACCCTGATGTTCAACCTGTAGAATTCTTCAGTGTATTCTTTCATTGTCATCAACTTCTATCTCAAGTTTTGCATTCTTCGAAATAGACTAATCTGGTAATCTCTGGGGATGAATTTCACCTTCATCTTCGCGATCATTCTATCCTAGCTTTTGATCTTCTACTTGCCTTTGCAGCGTCTGGCATCTTGTAGCTCATCCCACCACAATGCTGCATGTCCTTTTAATCTTGTGACAACATGTTTGACCTTCTTGTCCTCTTCGACATCTTCATAGTCAAAATATGTGTCCAGAGCTCTAATCCAATCTAGAATCTCCTCAGCATCTAGATTTCCCTCATAAACTGGAACGTCCATTTTCGCTCTTACACCCATTCTTGCAATAGCCCTAATAAAGCGTTCGTTTGCTGCATCTTCGGCCACAACTTCATCCCCTTCATGTTCAGCCTCAATTTCACTTTTGGAATCACTAAGATCCCCAACACTGACTGTGCGCCTCTGTGCTGTCTCCATGTCCTCAAGTCTGGCGCGTAATCACACATCTCTCTCTCCATGGCTGGATCAGTTCTCTGCCTACCCCTTCTTCTCGGCATTTCCCTCTCCTCTGGTGGATCGGGTGTTTGCATGTCCCTTCTTCTCAGCGGCATGGTGAATTCTCCTTTTCTCTGCTACAGAAAGTAAAGAACTTTTATGGGCTCTGATACCAAACCTGACACAACCCCTCCTCAACCTATGGGTCGGAAGGTCATGTACACAGGATCTTTCCCCTTACACTGGCCCAAAGAGCTCTCAGAAATGGCTCCTCTAATTCCCTTTCGAGAAATCTGCACCCACAATCAACTTTGAGAAATCCCCCCTTGTACTTCAGAAGATCGGACTTCGTACTTCCGCGAATCTGGTGGTCAAGTGTCTTGTCTCTCAATCTCCAAAACCTAAAACAATCAACACTTGACCCTTTCCCTTCCCAGTTTCAGATTTCTCCTTATCGCGATTTCGGGAGTCGCAATGTCAAGCAATTCGTCCCCTCGACTTCCGAAACCCGATTTACCGAAAGTCTGATGTGCTCGCAAGGTTGACCCTTCAACGGTCTTTCACTTCGTCGGGACTTCAGACTTCGCGATTATGCGATTCCTAATGCAAAGGTTTCGGGACTTCACTCCACGAAAACCCCAAATGGTCAACGGAATTTGACTTCCGTGTCGATAGAGCGCCACCTGTCCACCCTGCTGATTTCTGTGGCCCACATGATCCTTTTTTCCCTTCGGGATTTCGTGTTTCATGATTTCACGAGCCCTGTTGCAAGGATTATGGGACTTCAACCTACGAAACCCCGAAATAGGAATCCGCTTGCAAATCCAACGACCCCTATTGGCTTGTATCTACGATTCTGCCTCTCCTGAGCTTGAACCTTTAGGAATACTCACTGTAACTCCCCTGCTCCTTCGTGAGATCTGACGGCTCACAGGACTTCACAAATTCTCCACAGAGAATTCTGATCGTCCGTTCTTCCCTTGAGAACCTCTGCATGAACTAAACAAAGTATCTCTCTCTGTGGAACTTATCCTCTTGCGGTCCGACGTCGCTACAACTTCCTTCAAATTTTCAAGGTGCTTGGCCTCTTGCCTTCCTTCGACCCCTTTGAAGGTTCAAATCCTTCTGAGCTTTCCCACGACTTCGAGTCTTTCAAAAAACTCTTGCTCGCACTCCTTGCGGCAGACCTTCAAACACTTCCAAGTGCTGAACTCTTTTCGACTCTGCGCACACCTGCAACAACAGTCTCTCAATACTTCACTCAGGTCCGTAACTCTGAGACTTTACTCGACCTACGCACTCCTTGCACAACTCCTGTGCCTAGCTACACTTCTGTGGGAATGAGCACAAAAGCTATCTTATCTGAGCTTTCAGAGAAAAACCTCTGAACCCTTTGTCAACACACTCCTTGCAGACAATTCAACTGCACTCCTTGTAGGAACTCTTGCTCAGATAGAGAAACAATTGAAACTCATTTCCCTTACTCTCTCTCTCTCTGATTTTAGACATTCAACAAGAAATCATTCATACATAGCATGAAAGCAATTGCATGACAGAAAGAGTAAAACATTCATGATCATAACATTCAAAAATGCATACACAGAGAATATTTAAACACCATGAGTCTGAATCAAAGTCCTCTTGTATTAATTCAGAACTTCTATACATGGAATTCTCACTACAACCCTCTTCTTCTTCTTCTATGCTCTTGCTCATAATCTTCATGCTAATGTTACAATACACAATGAGGGTGTCTATATCTCGTTTCCCTCTTGTGCTCTAAAATTGTCTAATCTAACATTCAATTCTATCTACCTTCATTAACTACTATAAATGCCTTCTACCTACTAAGGACGAGAGCGAATCGCTCAAGGTCCGTTTACATTATACAAGTGTGCCTCCACTTGATGACTTCATTAAATGTTCAAGACATTTTCAAAATTTGTGCTGGGTGCTTTTCCAGCTGTCTTTTTCCTTCACACTGGCTCGCTTGAGATGCTCCTGCATCAACAATCCTTCCCTAGCAAAGAATGTGGGAAATTACATGTTTTGTGCTAAGTGTTAAGCAAGTACATAAAACTTATGGGTTAATGGAAGGTGGAAAATTTGATTTTTGTATTGAATTGTTATTTGACAAACATAGTGGATTATGCACTGGAGGTATTGGGTGCGCTCGTACTTGGCTATAGTTGATGGAATTAATGAAAGAAATGACGTGCAATTACTGCACATCGCTCTAACCCTACCTTGAGGTCCCCACCCTCACTTGCTTCTCATTTGTGTTGGTTACTTTGGCTGGTGTTGTCTCTGTTTTTCTCGGCCTTGGAAAGAATAGTCGTGGTTATTGATTTTATGGCATTTTGCATACAGGTATGATGGCTCTCACCTCTCCATTCATGAAATATAGCTCCACTCAGAATAAAAGCATGAGGTTGGATCTTATATTTTCTTACAGACTGTGTTTGCTTCCAAAGTTTGAATGAATGTATGTGGGTATCGACTATGCAAATTGATTTTAAGTGAAGGTTCCTCCCCATTGGCAATTAAATATTTCAAGTTGAGAATAGTGTTTGAAACTCCTTTCTGTTCGGATTATGTGATTGCATTGTGTCGAGAATGAATACTACTTCTGCACCATGACTGTAGGAAAATAATTATGGCAAGTTTCTTTTGGGTTTCACTCATCTCTGGTGATTAAAAATTAAGGGTTTCCTTTCCTCTGTGAAACAAAAGAACAATTGTTTAAATGCCATTACTCAATCTTTGGAAGACTTGTAGCTCCAAATTATTTTTTAACTGTTTGGGGAATATATTTTCCTTGCATCCACAATGAAAGGTCTGTGGAAAGTTTGTGTTATAAGAGATGGTTAAATGTTTTTTTTACAAACCCTTTGTGAAGGTTTCACCTTTGCGTTCGCCCAAACCTCGGTTATTCTATTAATGTGTGGAAATTACGATTTTCGAACTTTGGTATTGATGTATGTTATAAGTGATCAACCCGACAGTGGGAAGATTGGTTATTTGCATTAATTCTTGGCTCGATTGTTGATTATCCATGAGGGTTTGGTCGATTTTGAAAACTGTATAATGTTAAAATAAATAGCACCAGGTTCACATGGGGTTTTGAAACCCAGTTTGACAACAAGTATTAAGGTTGTGATGATGGATCTATGTGTTGTTCTCAGCCTTCCATGCACGCTTGATGTAGTCTAGTTTTAATTGTTGAAATCACTCTGCTAACATCCTTTTATAAAAATTCGTTGATAAAAAGAAAAGGGAGTGGAAATTAAAGTGGTACAGTTGACAATCCCGGAACTTTCCTGGGGTCTTATATTGATAATATGAAAACAATTGTGTGTTGGATTTGAGTTATTGGATAGAGAAAGGTTTTGGCAAATGATAGTGATGATGATTTTTTTTTTAAATACTATTGTATATAATAGAACAATAATCGTCGTTTTCCCTTCCATTCTCTCACTTTTCGCACATTATAAACCCCCCCACCTTCCCAAATGCATTTTAAATATTCCATGTTCTATTATTATGAAATTTAAATTCATTTTGAAAAGAGAAATAATTAATAACAAAAGAGAAAAGACTAAGCTGATGACTGGTGTTTGAAAGTTGGATATGGATACATTTTTTGTTACTTTTTCATTTGCTTGAACAATATTTGTTGGTCATTTCCCATCCATGGTACCATTTTCCACACATTATAAGCCCCTCATATTCCCAATAGCCCTACCACTCCCTGTTCAAATGGAAATTGATTGCTGAGTTTTAAGATGTCGATGGATAGATTGCATGTGCTTCTGTGGTGAATAATAGAGCCAACCTTTTTACTTTATTTAGGTAGAGTATTGATGCATAGATTGTTAAGAGTTTTTTATAACATGTTGGAATATTGCTTCAGGATGAGATTCTTTAGCAGAGGCAGTAATGGCATATGTTCTAATAGAGAAAGAGGAAATTGGAAGAGTGGCCATAGAAGGCCACAGTTTTCAATACATTTTGATGTTGATCCACATGAATTAAATTAGTTCTTTCAAGCTAGGTTCTTTAACCTAGTTGGCCATGGGATCCTCCATCCCTGACCTAAAAGACCTCCCTTCCAGCCACATCAAATGTTTTTAGGTAAATGTCTTCCCCCTCATGTGTCTATGTGTTAGGAACCAAATATCAATATAGCATAGAAAAACCTCAGAAAAAGTACTCAATGCCTTGAAAAAGAGATAATTTCAGACAATAAACCTCTTCGAGGGGGCAACCTCCTTTTACCCCACTTAAATGTGCAAGTACAAGATGATTCCAAATGAAAATGTCTCCTTGGTATATATAGGAGACTAGGAGGTATAATTACAACTAATGGAATAAAGCTGACATAAATAAAATAACATTACTAATGTAATATGCCCCAATTAAGGGGTAACGAGCCAATATTAGGGCTTAACATGCCCCTCCCCTTGAGACAAGTGTTGTCCACAATGATTGAGTAACTCTGGATGCTTCTGTATAAAAGGGTCATCTTCCCAAGTGGAATCTTTAGCCGGTAGTTTCCTCCATTTAATGAGATACTCTGAAATGGATCTATTCCTTAGCTGGCGAATTCTTGTGTCAGTGATGGTTTCAGGCTCCAATATGATTTTTCCTTCCTCGTCAAGTTCTGAAAATATAGTTTGAACTAGGATCTTGTCGCCTATAACCTTCTTTAAGCATGAAACATGGAAAACTGGGTCTACTCGTGAAGATGCAGGCAACTCCAATTTGTATGCCATAGTACCAATCTTTTGCAACACCTTATAAGGGCCATAGTACTTTGGTGATAAT